>ML978293.1:0-75031 GCA_010015745.1 Setomelanomma holmii
GAAAGCTACCAAACAACGATCAGTCACAAAATCCACTACAGAGGCTGAACTCTACTCCCTTAGCCGTGCTGCATTAGAGTTCATCTGGTGGAACAACCTATTTAATTAGCTCAAATTCAAGACAGGCATCACACCAGTCATCTACTGTGACAACAAACAGACAGTGGGAATTGTGACTAAGGCAACAGAAAGACTTCGAACCAAACTCCTGAATTGCCCAGCAATCTAGCTGGCTTGCACTAAGATCACTCATTTCACATCCCTACACTCTCTCGTTGTACACGTATATATAGCTTCCCTCGTTCATAGCTACACAATCAACTCAGTCCTTCATTCCTCCTTCCACATCACATATCCAAGATACGTCCTCTGCCTTCTCTGCGCCTTGTACGGCCTTAAAGGAGCACTACACCTGTAGGCTACACACTTCTAAGGATTGCTGCGTACGCTTAGCCTGCATCCTGTTTAAGGCTTCCTATGCTATTAGATAAATAACAGAGTTATTCTCTTCTTCTACGTAGATGATATCATCATGCTGTACCACTATAACTACCAGAAGGATTTCAAGGAGCTTGAATAACTGCTTATTAAGCTTTATAGTCTACGCTAGATAGGAAATATCAAGTAGTTTCTAGGCATTTAAACAAAACGCATCCTTGCTACTTGCCAGCTTTACTAAATCTAGGACGCCTTTATTAACAAGGTATGTACGGAATATAACCTTGTCTGTGCGGATGGAATGTAAGGGGCCAGGCTGAAGACAGCAGGAAGGCAAGGTTGAACAGTGATGAATTCGATGGAGACTATCCAGAGCCAGAGAACAGGCTGTCTAAATAGGCAGACTGCTAGTTTCTGGGTGTTTCTATATACATTGGCATATATCATCATCGTAATCTCTTGCAATGGCTAGAACATTCCAGGACATTCTATAATGCTTTATGATGTTCCATGCTCTTCCGTGATGTTCCATGTCGTTCTATTGAACCGAAGTGACTCCACTGAGGATAGTAGAGGTCTAACCTCTTACATGGAAAATGTCCGTCTACGCTACTCTTGTCTACCTTAAGGCTTGCAATATACAATAGTATCTCTAGCTCTTAGAACACTAAGACCTATTAACGCCTGGTAAGCAACTTAGCGTATATTAAGGTCATGACGCAACCTAATGTTGCGCATGCTCACTCAGTCCTTGCACAATTTCTCACAAATCCAGGAACTTATCACCTCTCTGAGATCAAGCATGTGTAGCAATATCTGTACAGTACTAGGTACCTTGCTATTAGTGCTCGAGGGGGTGAGCCTACCCAGACTTATGCTACTAAAGTTGACTCAACAACTCCTTCTCTAACCTTCTTTAGTGCTGCTGATGCATCATTTAGAGACGATACAGAGACCTGCCAGTCATCTGCTAGATATGTCTTTATGCTATATGGCATGCCAATTGACTAGAAAGCGACTGTACTTTGATCAGTTATTCAGTCTACTACTGAAGCAGAGCTTTATGCTCTATCAGCTGTTAGCGTTGAGTTGCAATACTAGGATCAATTTTGCCGCAATATTAGCTTCACGCTACAAACTAAGAAGGCTCTTTAGTGTAATAACGCTCAGACTGTATGTCTTGTAAAAGGCGACGCCGATTAAATCCAGACAAAGCTTCAACATGTTAATATCCACTAAATGTGGCTCCGCCAGGAAGTTAATGCTGGAAGAATTACTATTGAATAGAAGCCTACTACTAAGATGCCTGCTGACGGCTTCACTAAGCTGCTGCCTCGCCAGAAACATGAGAACTTTGTGAGACAGCTAGGTCTAAAGGACATCCACCACCTGATTATCAAAGACGATCTACGTCCCATGCCTCCCTAAGAACTTAAATAGCTCCGCACATAGTACTGAATTTGTTAAATAGTGGTTGTTGCTATTGTACTTCTTTTGTGAGGTCTCCATCTAACATGGATACCTCAGGGGGTGTGTCAGACTGGCACCTCAGTTCACAAGGCACATGTGAACTGCATCTCTCACGTGACTCTTTGTCACTTGCTTACTCATCGTGGTTGTGTAACGTGTTTTACCACTCCTTGGCCCAAACCACTCCTCGGCCAGCCCCACCAGAACGCGTCTGCACGTCTCATCTCATCAACCATAGCTCAACGCCAACGCCCTCTATCGCCTCAAAGGGGTGCTAGGACTCTAATAGCAGCTCAATTAATTCAGAACTAACGTATAGCTTGCTAAAGTAGGGCTGCCTTCTTGTATAAGATTCCTAGAACCACGCTTAGACGCCGCCTTCAACGCATCCCTACTATTCAAGCCTTCAACTAAACAAAGCGCAAGCTCTCCTCTGTTAAGGAGCAGTCTCTTGTTAAGTAGATCCTTGACCTAGATCGCTATGGATTTCCTCCTCATATCATCAACGTACGACAAATGGCGGACAGTTTACTCTTTGCCCGCAGCCAAAATCCTCCTCCTCTACCTGTTAGCAAGAACTAGGTGTCGCGGTGGATCAAGAACCAGGCAGAGCTGCAGACAAAATGGAACAGGAAATTACATTTACAGAGGGCTCTGTGTGAGGATCCTGTCTCAATAAGAGCTTGGTTCAAGCTTGTACAGGACACACGCACGACGTACGGAATCCCAGAGGAGGACGTATACAACTTTGATGAGACAGGCTTTATGATAGGTGTCGCATCAACGTCAAAGGTTGTCACTAGCTCTGACACTATTGGTTGAGCAACTACTGTTGATCCGGGTGATCGAGAGTGGGTGACAGCAATTGAGTGTATCAACGCGTCCGGCTGGCGTCTTCCACCCTTTGTAATCCTGAAAGGAAAACTCCACCAGGCCAGCTAGTATAAGGATATCCCGCCTGACTAGGTTATTAGTGTTAGTGACAATAGATAGACAATCAACGAGCTTGGCCTTGAGTGGATAAAGCACTTCAACAGGTATACAGAGTCTCACACAAGAGGACCGTACAGACTGCTCATCCTTGACGGCCACAAGAGCTACGCTACACCGGAGTTTGATCAATTCTGCAAGGACAACAAGATTATTACCTGTTGGATGTGGGAGCACAGGGCAGGTATGAATGAGGCAGAAGGTTGTTGTATTGAGAGAGCTACTGCGAGCGATTATATACACAACCAGATGAGTAAGCAGGTGACTAACAGAGTCACGTGAGATGCAGTTCACAGTGGACTGTGTGAACTGAGGTGCCAGGCTGACATTACCCTCTGTATGCCTCCTCATACCTCTCATCTCCTGCAGCCTCTTGATGTTGGCTGTTACTCTCCTCTTAAGGTAATATACGGACATGAGGTGTCTGAGCTTGCCTGGCTAGGAGTCTTCCATATCGACAAGCTGGAGTTCCTATGGATATACAAGAGAGTTCAGCTGACAGCCCTGTCTGAACGCAATATCAAGGCAGGTTTTCAAGCGACAGGGCTTATCCCATACTGTCCTGAACGAGTCTTGAGCAACCTTACTGTTGTCAGAACTCCGTCTCCACCAGTGACAACTGCTGCTTCAGGAGAGCCCTGGACTGCGGAGACTCCACGTACAACCGACCAGCTGCAGCAGCAGGCTCGACTTATCAAGGACCTACTTCGTCGCCAGTCTCAGAGCCCTACTAGTCAGGCAATCAGCCAGCTCATCAAGGGTTGTCAACTTGCTATGCAGTCAGCAACCATGCTTATTCAGGAAAATCAGAAGCTATGTGTCTCAAACCAACGCCAGAAACGTAAGCGCCAACAGCGCAGACAACATATAGCTCGTGGAGGTGCTCTGCAGGCTTGTGAGGGTCAGGCGCTAGTCGCAGAGGCTGAGAGAGGTGTCGAACAGGGTGACCAAGCTGAGCCTGGCCCTGTACAAAGGAGAGCACCACCAACATGCAGCAAGTGTCACGTACAGGGACACAATAGGACTCAATGCAGATCAATCTAGCCTATTACTTGTTAAATTTTAGGACAATTTGCATATGTGGTTGTTGAGCAATTGTACGCTGAGTTGCACGCGTTCTGGTGGGGCTGGCCGAGGAGTGGTTCGGGCCGAGGAGTGGTAAAACACGTTATATAATCGCTCTCTGTAGCTCTCTCAATACAACAACCTTCTGCTTCCTTCATGTCTGCTCTGTCCTCTCACATCTGACAAGAACCTAAGACAACTGAGCCGAAGAACACACAATCAACAATCATTTTCTGATCATCACAAGATTGATCCCACTGACAATATACGTGAATACATCGTTATATCTGACACCTAGGCAATGTATTACTTCAGGGGGGTAGGTCTTTACAGACAGCTACGCTGCACACGTACAATTAATTCCGTCGCAAGCGCGTTGCGAAGGGTACGGCAACGTAGTGTGCAAGCTTCTGTTACATCGATCGAGGTTCTCTACGCGAGGTGCTCTGTGTCTTTCGACTGCGTCGCTCCCGTATGCAGCTGCATCGACTTGCCGAGGCTCGAAACGTCGAGTTCTGTGATGACCTCATTTTCACCTACCAATCGGAGTTCACGCCGTTCTTCTACCTCCTTCAAGAGCTTCGCACGCAATATCGACTTGAAATGCTGAAGAGACAAGTCGACAAGAAACCAACAACCTCTCCAAAGGTGCGCGCCTGCACCTTTTGTACCGAACAGCTCGCTCAATCATTCCGATGCTCTTGCCATGCTAGCCGCTGACCTCAGCATGATGGTGAATCGTGATAGCCTCATCAGATCTAAGCTGGATTCACGGTTGCGATCCCGCGCGGAACCGCGCGGGGAGGCTGGACTGTGGCTTTTGCGGGGAAAAGAGAGCTAAAGGGCACCACCCACCTCGGCTATATGCTTGACATGCCCTCGGCCGCTTCCCCATGGGGCGCGTATGGCAGTCTGGAGACTCGTCATGCGATTGCGGCTGAACCATCCACCCGATTTGGAGAATGGCACGCCAATGATAGTGAATCGCGCCCTGCTCTTGGAATGTGTGGCTGCAGAGGCTCAATCCCGATGCATCATGGAATTCAAATCAGAACCCGGGTTATCAAAGCCCTGCAACCTGCGTTTTGTGCTGAAGGATACAGGTATCAACCAAATGGCAGGGCCTGCGAAGGGTTGTAGGTCAATTATGGCGATGTCATGAAGTTCTGGGTCAATCTTGACAGAGCTCTGTTATCCATACGAACGCACTCAGCTCATGGTTCTCTGACCCCTGAGAGGACGAGTCCACCAAGCTTAGATCTCAATTGCTAATAGGCTTAGAGCATAGTGCGACTAGATATACTAACTAGTCGTTGGTCCATGGGGTACGGCATAAACTCCGGGAAGGTGGAGGATGTTAGCACGACACTAGCATTGCGGAACCAAGCCGTCCAAGGTATATCTACTCCCCAGCAGCTGCACTCATGAGAGGCAGTGAATTTGTCTGAACGTTTCCATCGTCCTTCTCTCTGCAACCGACTCATTACCTAGTATCACTTCTCGCCTCGAGCTCTTTTCATTCTTGCATCATGGCGAGCCGAGACCACTACGAACCCCGCCGGAACGGCACCAGCCCTACCCAAACGGCGTCGGATATGCACATCGATAATGAAGAGAAGCTTCGATATGAGCTTGCCAAGACCGTTACTCTCACGCCAGAGCTGTACGAGAAGCTCTTCATCTCACCCAAGACGCAAGTAGCAGGTAGCCTCCGCACCACCTTCGGCAACCCAACACCCGTTGGTGTACTGGGCTTTTCCGTATCTGTGTTACCGCTCGCATGTGCTTTCAGTACGTTTATCCAATTCTCGATTTGTCGGTGCAATTGGCTAACATGCATACCAGTGGGGTGGCGCGGCTCCGGCGGTCTCGCTGTCGCAACCACAGGCGCAACCATCTGGTTCGGCGGCATCCTTCTTTTCCTGGCTGGTATCGGCGAGTTTCTCCTCGGTAATAACTTCCCCATGATCGTCTTCCTGGCGTACGGCGCCCATCTCATGACCTTTGCTACGACGTTCATCCCGTGGTTCAATGCCATCGGCTTCTTCAACCCCAATGGAAGCGGCATCGGTAGCCCTGGAACCGCGAATCAGACATCGGTGTTCTTGAGCAGTTTCGGTAAGTAGCATCGATTCATGACTCGATGAGATGCAAGAAGCTGTTGAGCTGACATGTGCACCCATAGCCTTCTACCTTATCGCCATGGGCATTCTGTCCTTCCTTTTTCTGCTCGGCTCCCTACGCGTCAACGGAGTCTTCGTGCTCATTTTCCTCGTCGTGACAATTGGATTCGGTCTGGGTGCTGGTGCCTTCTTCCACCTTGGTAAAGGCAACGTCGCGCTCGGTAACAAGTTGGCTACTGGAACAGGTGCATGCTTCTTCGCGGCATCGGTACTGGGATTCTACTTCTTGTTGGCACTGATCATTGCCATTATGGAATTGCCGATCCCGGACCCGCCGGTTTTTGATCTTAGCACTGTGATCAAGCCGAAGTCGAGGGCTATATTGAAAGAAGAATAGGATTAGGATAGCGAGGAGGCAAAAGGATGCATGAGCTCGGATACAAGCGATCCTTGCGCACATTCCGTTTCTCCTTGACGTCGGAAGTCGGCTCATAACCTGTTGACAGTAAGGACGGAAGTCTTGTTCGTAGAATCACAGAATATCATGTTTGAACACTCTCACACAACCAACACGTACTTCCTGAATGTCCAATCGCAAGCTCCGGGCACCGGCTAATTGTGGCTTCCATTGTATGAAAACATGCTCTTGATCTTGCATACTTCGTTAAGCCTCCCCATTCTTAATTGCAACGGCATATAATAACACATATACCTTGTGTTCTGAGATGTGCATAAGGTCGGCCTTTTTGTACCGTTACATTATTCGCTGGAACGCGCACCCATGAAGACCGAAACAAGAGAATCGCATTCATATAAGTTACTCATGGCTTACAATCCATGCAAATGCTAGATCTCTACTACGCGGGATCCAAATTCTAACCACCATTAGGTTGTGCCTTCATGGACGTTGCCTGTCGCAGGGTCTTTCCGAAGAATTATCTGGAGGAGTTTATAGGGTACATGCCATCTGCTGCAGGGGTGTGCCATGTGTCAAGCAGGCACTTTGCATGCTTGCCTTGATGTAAGCCAAACCATTGAACGCGTTATCTTCGAAGTACAGAGACGACGCATGCGTATGAAACAAAGCCTCGAACGTAAAGTTCCTTGTGCGGGCCAAGCAGTGCATTGAGAGACGCAGTAGCAACCTTTGTTTGCTTGGAGCTTACGCCGAGCGAAGCCACCAGTGCAAAGAGCATTCGCAAAGATGTAAGAATAGCAACGCCAGCCCAGGATCGGTATTCACCATCGTCGCTCCAGTGCAGATATGCGGCACATCATCTCAACGCACGGGCTGATATAATCATGATCCCATTCCCACCTGTCGGATAAAGTCGTTGGGTCCGAGAATTCAACTTTCAGGTACGCCTGACGCATTTGCCTTCGTTCAGTGAGTTGTACTATCTTACAAAGTTGCGCCTGTTAGCACTGCAGCGACTTTCTCGTGTTCGAGTTATTATTGTCGCTTTACGGACTAGTAATTGTACTTATCATACCCTTCTTCTACTACTTCTTCTACTCTCTTGTATACTACCTTCGCTCTTAAGCTTTCTTTTTGCGTTGTTTGCACTCTTCACATTCCCGTTCGTCACAGTCTTCAACTCTCCATTCTGCGCATGTTCCGCATCTCCGTTCACCGTCGCAACACCATCACTACTCTCGAAGAACCGATTCACCGGCCTCGGAAGCCCCAAATGCTCGCGCAACGTCGACCCCTCATACTCCGTCCGGAAAACTCCCCTCCGCTGCAACTCCGGCACGAGCTTCTGCGTCACCGCTTCCAGTCCCTCGGGTAGAAATGGAAAGGTCACCGTGAATCCGTCTGCAGCGTCAGCGTCCAGCCAGCGCTCCATCTCATCCGCAATGCTTTCCGCGGTCCCGACGAACGCAAGACCAGCGTACCCACCATAGCGCCCCGCGAGTTGGCGAACGGTAAGACCTTCGGATTTTGCGAGTGCGATGACACTGGCGCGACTCGTGTGGCTTGCGTTAGTTGCTGGGAGTTCGTCTTCTGAAGGAAGTGAACCATCTGGGTCGAATTTGGATGCGTCGGTACCGAGGGAGATGGAGAGTGATGAGATTGCGCTGTCGTAGTGCACGAGGCTGTCGAGCTTTAGGCGTTTCTGCTGCGCTTCTTCGACCGTGTCGGCAACGAGTATCATCGCCGCGGGAAGGATCTTGATATGCTCTGGATTCCGTCCTGCTGCCTTCGCGCGACCCTTGATGTCAGCATACAGCGCCTGTCCCGCATCGATATCTTTTGGGGAGCAGAAGACCGCCTCGGCCGTTTCCGCAGCTAATTGGCGTCCAGGCTCCGATTGTCCCGCTTGCACGATAACCGGCCATCCTTGGACGGGTCTCGCGATATTCAATGGCCCTTTGACTTTAAGATCGTCGCCCTTGTGGTTCAGCGTATGTATCTTCTCCGGATCAACATACACGCCGGTTTCAGCGTCACGCACAAACGCGTCATCTGCAAAACTATCCCAGAGACCAGTGACGACATCGTAGAACTCTCGTGCGCGCTTGTACCGCTCACTATGCTGCACGTGCTCGTCGAGACCAAAGTTCTTGGACGATTCTGGATTGCCCGTAGTGACAATATTCCATGCTGCTCGGCCGTCGCTCAAATGGTCCAGACTGGCGAAACGGCGTGCGATGTGATAGGGCTCATCGTATGTTGTGGAAGCTGTGGCTGCGAGCCCGATTCTACTGGTGACTTGTGATAAAGCTGAGAGCAGGGTAAATGGTTCGAAGGAAGTCACGGTGTGGCTGCGCTTGAGTGCTTCGACGGGCATATTAAGTACAGCGAGATGATCGGCCATGAAGAACGCATCGAATTTGGCCGCCTCGAGAGCTTGTATGAAGGACATCAGATGCTTAAGGTTGAAGTTGGCGTCCGGGTAGGAGCCGGGATAGCGCCATGCTCCCGTGTGGAGAGACACGGGACGCATGAAGGCCGTCAGATGGAGTTGCTTCTTGGACGACATCGTTGGCGAAGTCTTACTGCGGTCACTTCCCACGCGAGATTGGAAAGACATCAATCGTTGAAGTACTTCCTCAAAGTGCTATTTCCGTGAGGTTCTGGCTTACAAATGCGTGATGAGGGTGTTCGATCACGACATCGCGCAAAGTGGGGCATACCGCAGGCATCCTCTGAAGCTCAGTAATCTGATCTCAAGGGACAGGCGATTGCTTTGAATTGGTATATTAGATGTTCTTCCACTCTGTTTATTTATTTTTGTCTATGTCGCATCTACTCTATCTGATCTTTTGGCAATGTCCCCGGACCTCAAGTAGTTGTACACAATCCGCAACTTAGACAACGACCTTGTGTGGCGCATCCTTCTCTTCTGGCTCGCCGAAGATGTTGACTGGCCACCTGGGCTTGTTCGCAACGTATGGAATGTTGAATCGGCGGGGCTCCTTCTTGCCTATGGTCTCGATCTTCTCGAAGTCCTCTTTCGAAAGCTCGACCTCCTTGAAGTTCTCCTGAATACGCGAAGGTGTGACCGACTTGGGAATGACGCTGTGACCGCCAAACTGTGCCCATGCAAGGATAACTTGTGCGGGTGTTGCGCCGATGCGGCTTGCAACCTCCTTGACAGTGTCGTGTTGGACGAGGAGTGGAACGCCGAACATGTTGTTGCCGAAGGCCTGGCAAAGATTAGCTACGTGCGATCTTCACATGCGGCAGGAGCTTGAATGCTTACGGAGTACTCAGTGATGTGGATGTTCTTATCCTTGCAGTATTGAATGAGCTCTGGCTGGAGCAGCCGCGGGTGACGCTCGATTTGGTTGGCAGCGGGTGTGACACCAGTGCCATCAATGAGCGCCTGAAGATGCTCCTTGGTGTGGTTTGACACGCCGACAGCGCGCGCCTTCTCCTTGGGCAGCTTGGTCATGGCCTTCCATGTATCGACGATGGAGATATCATCGAGCATCTTGACATCGCCATCAGGCTGATCTGACTTCTCCTGCATGGGGAAGAGGCTTTTGTTTGGGTCGGTCTTCTCATCGAAAGCGACGGGGAAGTGGACAAGGTAGAGATCTAGGTAGTCGAGACCGAGCTCAGCGAGACAATCGTCGAGAGCTGCTGGTACATCTTGCGGGCGATGCTGCGAGTTCCAGAGCTTGGATGTGATGAAGACGTCCTCGCGCTTGAGGCCGGCGACCTCACCACCGAACGCCTTCTTCAGCGCACGCGCAATTTCCTTCTGGTTGCCGTAGACTTTGGCGAGATCGAGATGACGGTAGCCAGCCTTGAGAGCTTCGAATACTGCGGCCTCAACCTGACCGGGCTCGGCTTGCCACGTTCCAAATCCCAATTGGCTGTGTGATCGATTAGCAGAGGAAAGGAGGAAGCTCCCGAGTTCGAAGTACGCACGGAATGGAGGCGCCAGTGTTGAGCTTGACAGTCTTTCCGAGGGACATGGTTGCAAGTTGTCTGATTGTTGCTTTTGTTGTGCGGGTTGAAAGTTGCAATTGACGGAATGCAGACTTGAAAACAACTTGAGCGCGGGGAGACATTTGATGGAAGTCTGCCCAGGTGGGGTTCGGAGGCGTCACCGATGACATCGGCGCATTTATAAAAATTCAGCAGTTGTTCCGCGCGTGAACACGTCCCAAGCGTAAAGATGCGTTCATAGAAACACGCTAGGTACATGCAAAAGTCGGGACGGCATCTGGATATGGTGTAGTTTCCGCCAGCATGTAAGCTTGTGCAGGGATGCTCAGCCGCACTTAGATGCTCCGACATATCTGCACTCATGCTCTGCTTTGCCCCTGCGAATCCCACGACCGCAGCGACACAGTGGGACTCGCAGC
This sequence comes from Setomelanomma holmii, assembly GCA_010015745.1. NCBI lineage: Eukaryota > Fungi > Ascomycota > Dothideomycetes > Pleosporales > Phaeosphaeriaceae > Setomelanomma > Setomelanomma holmii. The sequence goes on from ML978293.1 coordinate 10,911, forward strand.
CTTCTCCGGTGGGGGATATGGTATGTCATCTTCCGGTGGTTGCACTGCTCTCCGCAAGTGCCTGCACGCTTGAGGCATCGATCCCGCGCTTTGGCGGGGTAAATCAAGAGCCGCATTTTCGATCCATTCGAGGCTCAGCAGTGATTGATTGGCTTGCTACGACTCATTCCAGCAGCATGCGATGGTCTCGATATATCTGGCATTAGTGAGCGGTGCATAGCGGCATCCGTCTCTGACTTTGACCATTTGAGACCGTCTTGCTGTTTTGAATGATGCAGGGCTTGTACTTCGTGTCGAGTGGAATAAGATTGCTACCGGAGCTGTTTTAGACTTAGGAAGAGCAGAAATGCGACAAAACCTAAATATGCTCATAAACTGTCTGCTTCGCATCATATGCTACCTCCAGCTTACAAGCCGGCTATAACTTTGCGAGCTGTCCTCTGATGATCGCAACCCCCTTGATGAAATCCACCTTTCGTCCAGCGTTGTGCTCGATCTCCTCCCTACACACTTCAAGCCCGATCCTTTCTCTCGCAGCGATCTTCCTTAAAGTACCATGAGCTTCCTCTTTTAGTAATGCACGCTCTCCAGTCAAACCCGCGACAGTCTCATGCATCTCCATAAACGCCCACGCCATCCCAACCAGCAAATCCTGATTGCTCCACCAGCGCATACCCAACGCCACCATCCACTCAGCAAACGCAATCGTGTCCGCATCACCGAACGCTACCGCTTCCTTCATGCTTGTAGGCTTACGCAAGCCTGCATGCCGACACATCATTACTCCAAGTTCGATGATGCCAATTGTGTGGCCAGCGTCTGTCCGTCGGACCTCATCCATCCCAGCTACTCCAGGACCTTCGATGTCGAAACCGGTCTGTGCACGTAGGACGCGGACGATGGCTGAGCCGAAGGTATCGGCGGCGCGGACAGGAACGGATGGCAGGGACTCGAGTAGCGCGGAGCATGTGAACCATAGGGGAAGGAGGTTAAAAAGAGAAATTTTGTTGGAATTGTACGATGGTGGTGAGTCGATATTCAACCCGCTGGAAGAGTCCACGAGGTTTACGGGAGGTGGAGCTGGTGGCATTGCTGATAGAACAGGGTAGTCGCTCAATATGTCGAGCTTATGCATGGCCTTATCAGGTGTGCATTCATGCGATCTACCCGTGAAGTCAAGATAGGTAGATGCATCTGGCGAAGACGACTGAGATTGGATACCAAGCTCGTCGATCCAGGCCTTCACGATCTCGACTTCTGTCTGTGTGAAGCTGCCGAACATCTTGCCCTCCCACGACAGCTCTTTCACAAGTCTGCTCTTTCCGCTGTCGCCTTGCACAACCCAAGGCCTGCATTTACTCAAGTCGTGCAGGAAGTCTTTCTGCCATTGTGCGTCCTTGAACGCAATCGGCTCAAGCCAGTCTACCAGTGTTCTCCGCCCGATGCGCAAGCGGCTATTGCAATGTATTTTATGTGCGACGAAGGTCTTCGCTCCGAAGACGTCGAGCAAAGCTGCTTCTGTCTGGGAGCGAGGAAACGGATGTTCGACTTCTTGTTTCAAGGAAGCACATTCGGGTGTGGTGGGTAAACCTTCGGCGAGAACGTAGCCAGCCTGTACGCGCTTCCATGCGACATGTGCGGCATCATTCCCCTCGGTCTCTGCGACGACATTGATGTAGTCTATGACGGCAGACATAGCCATAGCAGCATGACCAGAGTCGGCGTTGTCGATCGAGATATGGAGCTCAAAATAGTAAGGATTGAGTCGCAGCTCGCGAAGTTCCTTGACAGTCTTAAGCAGATGCAATGGCAGACTCTCATATGCCATGTTGAAGCCAAGCGCTTCTGGCAGAAAGTCATGCGGGAAGAGCGAAATGAGCAATTGCGCGATAGCAGCTTTCCAGCATCGTGCTTCAGTCAGCTCATGTCGCGTATGTGTGAAGTCCTCGGAGTCCGCAGCGGGTAGGCCAGCATCAATACTGTTCATGAGACCGCGGTAAACGTGTACGTGGTTCTTTGCCAGATCGCCATCTCCAAGTTCTTCCGACATGACTTGCCAGGCGTTCTTGGTGATATTGCGGTATCTGAAGGGCGTGCTGATCTTATTGATGTGTCCAAGCCAAGCTCCATCCACATACTTGACTGGTGCAGCTTGCTTGAGCCACCACTGAGCCTCAGCTTTGTCGGCGAACATCTCGCGAGGTCTTCCGGCTTTGCGTCGTGCGACGTAGTCTTCCCAGCGATTGGTAACATCGACGTCCTTGCCTTTGAGAAAGCTTGCTAATGCATCGTGTGAGAAGTCTCTGATGCCAATAATGCCACCTACTGGCGCCTTGGACGCATCAAAGAGCGTTTCTGAAAGAAGAGACACGAGAACAGTTCGGCATGTCGGAAGTATCTCGGGGTGATGTTCGAGATTATGAAGTTTGTAGTACAGCTGCTTGTGTGCTTCCAAGTCCTTGTTGGTGAGGTCTCTCTCAGTTGCACGCAGAGTTCCTTCCTCGTTGCAGCTCAAGGCGGGCTTGACGTCATTCGTGAATGGTATCGCTGGACTGCTGGGTGTTTCGAGATCTTTTCTCCTTGATCTTCCTTTTGCTAGACGGTTGCGAACCTCATTGTAAGCAACGATGGCAAGGAACGCAATAAGAATCGCCGTTGTGGTTGGCAGGATGAACATGATGGGGTTTGTATTTGGACGACCATTGTGCGCGTCTGGGATTTTGACACGGAGGAGGCCGCGGAGGATGAGGCGAGACGCTGTACGTAGATGCGACAATTGGATTTTGCTGACGATGGCATTTTGCGCACAATGCACTTGGTACCTGGCAAGTCCATGTCATTGCAGCTCTGACCGATCGCACTAGGTAAGCGCAGATGGCGAGATCTGGGGAGAGGAGCACCGAGCCTATCACCAGCAAGACCCTGTGTCGTCGAGGACTAAGTTGTACGTAAGAGCAACCACGTGGGCGTGTGATGGCGCGTGGTGCTGTTGTTTTCAGTCAAAGCGGACCTCACCACCGCCAACGTCACTTTTACTCGTCTTTCGCAACCCTTGCCAGCAACCCCACCAACCGAAAGAATACACAGAACGCCTGGCCGCCTTCGGCGACGTGGTACTGCCATCATGCACGAATACATGATCAACGCCTTGCCCTGGCACCTGAGCCTAGTGAATGGGTGATGGTAGCTCTCACCTCGCACTACGATATACAACCATGAGCGACTCTGCACCCATATATCAAGCCCTCACTGCACACCTAGCTGAGTGGAAGTACAGCTTTGTATGTCCATCTCCAGAAACGCAGGGCAGAGTGGTTCAAAAGCGGAGTGCGGATGAATCGACGGCAGATGCGAAGACTGCGACAGACTTCTTTGGTTGGAGTTTGCCATGTTCTCGGTAAGCGGTTCGCCTTCATCCTGTCCCGACATGTCGTGGAGCTGACCAGATGCCAGAGATGTCCTGAGATTCATCGTGCCCGAGGCCATCGTGGAGGACCTGCTGTGTGCGTCCATCATCACTGCTTGTAGCGGTGACAAGTACCGCTCCACGATTCGCGTGTCCAACTTCTATCTCCCGAACCACTGCGACGATGCGACACCATTATACTATATCCATTCCTCTTTCCCGGCATCGTCCGACTCAGTGTTCTTTGGACCCGACACGTATCTGTTCGTGTCCTTCCTGCAAGCAGCAGCCCGCCACCTGCCGCAGGCGCCCGACTCGATCATCGACGTGTGTTGTGGGTCTGGGGCAGGTGCGATACATCTGGCAAGGACGTACCCAGAAGCGATAGCGGTCGGGTTGGATCTGAATACGCGTGCACTGAGGTTGGGCGACGTGAATGCAGAACTGGCAGGCACCACGATCGATTTCTGCGAGTCGAATCTGTACGCTGCTGTGCCGGCGTCGCTGTTATCGGCTGGGATCGACCTGATAGTCAGCAACCCGCCCTATATTGCGTCTAGTACTGACGACGAGGATCTCCCGATCTACGCGGATGGTGGAGCAGAGTTCGGGCTCGACATATCTCTGCGAATCGTCGAGGAGGGTATGAAGATCTTATCTTCCCGAGGGGTCATCATGATCTACACAGGCGTTGCGATACCGTCTGCAAGACCAGGCGATGACGCGTTCTTGGAGAAGCTCAAGCGCGTGCAGGGCGCAGAGCTTGTCGAGTACACAATCATACACCCAGACATGTGGCCAGAGGAGATTGGAGTTGGTGCATACGCCGACGTTGGCAGGATACAGGTCGCAGGAGCTGTGTTGAGGAGGAAGCCATGATGGCAATCACAGCCGGTATGTGGAGGGGACTTTGCCACTCTCAAAGTACAATCGACGAGCGCTTAAACGATCTCGTGTGTAGTGGCCTTTCGTACGAAGAGATTCTGCAGTTCGCATAGCATGTGCTCTGGCCGCGGTCCCTTATCTTGACGCGTACAGCTCGTCGCAAAACTAATGCAATGGCCAGTCCGCGTGGCTGGGAACGACATCATTCGGTAGCAGCCCAGAGGGTCGGCTCTTCCAGAATTACCGGAGAACGCCCCCGCACCTTGGGGTTGGCCGCCTACCGACAGCTGCTGCTCTCGCTTGATAGGCATTCGCCGTTGCGCGGCGGATCAGAAACAAGACCTCCTATGCTGTTTCGACAATTACATTCACAGTGCGATGTGCTCTGGCGCACAGCAAGCAGCCTCAATGTGGTGATCCCTGCTCTGAAGGATCGCGGTCTGCAAACTAACACCCCCGTATCATAAAGCTTGGCTGCGCTGCTTTCAGACATCAAATCCTAGCGACTGCGATGCTAGGATCAGGGCCTTTGATGTTTTACTCGATATGATCGAGCAACCGCCCAAGGTCTGGTAAGGGTTATCACAGGGCAAGCGTGGCGCACGGCCCTCATCCGCAATGCTTATCGCTCAACGCGCCTGGCCGCTCACCAACCATCAGCGGCTCCCCCACATAAGCCTGAGCCATGGTTCCATCCACAGCAACGTCGTCGCGAAACACATCGGATCGGCCCTGTGCTTCTGGCTCCTAGCTGAAATTTCTTTTCATCCAGATAAGAATCTCGAGTATTTCTGCTAACTTCGGAAGCACATTGACGCCACATACCGTTCTGGACCCGCCCGATCTCGCAGCTTTTGGGATACTTTATACGTGCATGTGCGCACCTGGTCAACCCCTCATCTCAGCTTCCCTTTGGACATCACAACCTCATACACCTTCCATCGTGTACTACCACGACTCTTTCTGCCATGGCATTCCAAGACAGCAAGGGCCCAGCCTCCGATGGCTACTCGTCTGAGCCTGCTGAGGTCGGCTACTCTCAGCCTGTGAAGCGCAAGGGCTTCTCGCTGGCCGTCAACCAAGAATCCAGCAGTTTCGCTGCCACTCCCAACGCTTCCAATGCCGACTTTGATCCAATACCGCCATCCAAGCGAACATGGTCCACTGGTTCCTACATCGCCTACTGGATGGCTGATGCTTGGGCCGTGTCCAACTGGGAAGTCGGTACGTGATGAAGTGGTCGCGTGACACCTGCAACATCAATGTTCTGACTTCATTGCTAGCTTCTTCCATGATTGCTGCTGGTCTCAGCTGGAGAATGGCAATCGGTGCCTGCGTCCTCGGCAACACCATCATGGGTCTCGTCATCACAATGAACGGTCGCATTGGTGCAACGCTTCACACTCCATTCCCTATCCTGGCCCGTATGCCATTCGGCTACTACTTCAGCTATTTCGTCGTCGTGTCTCGTTGCGCTCTTGCTATTATCTGGCTCGGTGTTCAGACAGTCACTGGTGGCCAATGCATGGAGGTTCTGCTCACTGCCATCTGGCCGAGCTTCGCCCGGATCCCGAACCACGTCCCTGCAAGCCAAGGTCTTTCGACATCTGGATTCGTAGCATTCTTCTTGTACTTCTTGCTGCAGCTGCCTTTCCTGTGTATTCCGTACACGAAAATCCAGTACTTCTTCGGTTTCAAGTCGATCATCGCACCCATCGTCTTCCTCGCAGTCTTTGGAGACACCCTGCACAAGGCTGGTGGCACGATTAGCAAGAGCACTGTCATTACTGAGGGTGTCACTGTGCACGGCTCCATCCTCGCTTGGTCCTTCTTCTCCAACCTCAATTCGGTGCTCGGAAACTACGCCACTTTGGGTCTCAACATCGCTGATTTCTCGAGATACGCCAACAAGCCCAGCGCCCAGAACATCCAAGCGCTTGTGATTCCCTTCATATTCACAATTGTCGGCCTGCTCGGTATCTTTACTGCTGCCGCAGCTCAGACCGCATACGGCCATGTCATCTGGAATCCTATCGAGATTATCAACTACTGGCAAGCCTCTGGTTCGCATGGTGGACGCGCTGCTGCCGCGTTCGCTGCCATCGGTCTCCTCATCGTCACCCTTGGTATCAACATCTCCGCCAACTCCATCTCTGCTGCCAACGATCTCGTCTCCTTCTGCCCCAAATACATCAACATCCGTCGCGGTCAGCTTCTCGCAGCCTTTATTGGCGCGTGGGCTTGCGTGCCATGGAAGATTCTTGCGTCCGCTCAGAAGTTCTTGGCTTTTCTCGGTGGCTACACCATCTTTTTGGGCCCCATGACAGCCATCCTCATGACCGATTACTACATCACTCGCCGCGGAAACGTCTCCGTTCCGGACATGTACAACTTCCACGGCATGTACCGCTACTCTGCGAGGTACGCTACCAACTGGCGTAGCGTTGTTGCCATGATCGTCGGCTTTGTGCCTCCCCTTCCAGGCTTCATCAACAGCGTCTCGCTGAACACTATCAACATTTCGAGTGGTGGAAAGCATCTGTAAGTCCTCTAGTCATAAGCTTATGCGACACAGAACCTAATATGTGTACAGCTTCGCCATTGGCTATATCTATTCCTTCGTTGCCGCCGGCATCTTCTACTGGGGCCTGATGAAGTGGTTCCCCCACACGGAGAGCATGCTGTCGGAGCCGAACACTGGCGAGGATATCATTGCCGCTTCCGATGAGAAGCAGATTGCAGCTGGTACTCGCAAGGTCCAGAAGAGCTTCTGGGCTTTCCTCCGCAACCCGAAGCGTCGGGGAAGCGTTGTTTGAAGAGAATAGAATGATGATACCCCGTGGACGAAGTTCAAACATGCATGTTGTAGTTATATGTAGCCAAATCAGTCGTTACTTCAATTTCCATCTCCAGCTGATGTGCACGGTGCGCCAGATGTTCCGATATTGGAAGTCGTGCAGTAGCCTCTTCCTCAGCCTACCGAACACGAGACCGACTCTTCTGTATCACACCAGCAACTTCACACTTGCCACATTGACCGCTGCATTTAACCAACATCGTGACTCGTCGCCCTCTTCGTTCAACATCACCCTGCATCTGCATCTTGATCTCGGCAAGAGCTGTAGCTGTCAGGTCGTGCTTTCCTCATGCTTATTACCATGATTGGTGCCTGAACTCCACCCGATGGCACAGTACCCCGCGATACGCTCACTTCTCGATCACCAGCACGCATGAATTCGCCCAAATCTCCCTGCATTCGTATGATGGCATCACTCAATGACGCATACGCTGCATATTGTTACGACACGCTTGACGACACTCAAACGACGATCAGATTGCTGGAGATCGTGAACAGGCCTGGGAAGGCGTATCAGCCGGACGACCTTTGCATCTCGCTCATCACGACACCTTTTGACGATGCATCTCTATACCACGCGGTGTCGTACACCTGGGGTGATGCAAGTGAACAAGAACTCATCACCATACTCTCTGGAACCGAGCAGCGTGGGATGATAATACGGAAGAATTGTGCGGATGTTCTACGCCAGCTTGCGTACTTCAAGACTAGCAAGTACTACTGGATCGACGCTATCTGCATCAACCAGTCCGATAATCCCGAAAAAGAAGTGCAGGTCGCTTCTATGGGCCAGATCTTCAGCCGTGCAGATCGCGTCCTAGCATGCTTGGGGATGCAGACTGATGATGATCATCGGGTTTTAGCGCATGCACTTCATGACTTTGACGCTTATCTCGCGTCGCATGGCCATTCGATCTCCACGGTCCTTGTCCAGAATCGCACATGGCGATGGCGACCAAGGCAACCTAGATCGGCATTGTTCATTGAAGATGATTGGGTCAACGGGAAGGAAGAATGTCTGGATGTTGCCTACCGATGGCTGGAAGGACTGTCCGACAAGCTTGTTCTGCGGCTTCATATCGCGCTTGACAAGTTCGCGAAACATCAATATTTCCGACGTGTTTGGGTCCTACAAGAGATTTTTCTGGCGAGGCAAATTAGTGTCTTTTGTGGGTTTGATGAGGTTTTGCTGTCAACCTTACTATTTTGGTGGCGGGACGCGAAAGCAAGATGGTTCTTCCCGCACACTCGCAAATATGAGACGCGTTCGATCCGAACTGTTCCCAACCTTGGCCGATTCGATACCAACAAGCTTGACCACGATGGTAGCCCGCTCATCCTCCAGGCGAAATTGATTTCTACACAAGCTGGCATTGAGTACATCGATAGCAAGCTCTGGGCTGATCCACTATGGTTCGTAGGCGAAGGCGGGTCCGGCTTAGGCGCAGGCTACGAGGAATTACTCCACGATTGTGCACTACGCACTGGATCAGGGCGCACACCAGTGCGTGTCTCTCAGAAGGAGGTTCTAGCACTTTGTACGAACCGGTACTGCCACGATGCTCGGGACACGATCTACGGCACTCTTGCATTCACAAATTGGACCAATGCAACGGTAATGTCGCACGATGGCTCGCAGCGTCGTCCGTTAAGCGTGACAGGCGAAGCTCTGAGACCAGATTATGCAAGACCAAGATACGAACTCGCCAAAGAAGCTGTGCTGCATCTTGACAATGTTAAAGACATGTCGCGACTGATGTGGAATATGCGACTTCTTCAGACCCGGGAACTGACTGATGAGGCCACGAAGCGATACCTGCGTTCTATGAGATTCGAGGAGGAGGCAGCCTACTTCGACGAAACAGCGATGAGGCAGTCCTTGCGTGATCACGATCAGATTCAAGTCGCTGATGGCGGGCTACAACTTATCGACGGAGGATGGTGGCATCTCAAGCAGATCGAACGTTTCGGCGAAGCCTACACTACCATACATGGCCCCGATGGGTTCATGTATGCTGTTGCAGGAGCGGACGTACAATATGGAGATTGGATCACCGATACAGAGCGCTGTTTAGGACTTGTTTTTCGTCGCTGCTCTGAAGCCAGTACATACTATGCTGTTGTCGGCAGGGTTGTCTGGCATGTTCGCGCACTTCCCAATGACGCTCCGAAGACTGGTTTCCTGGTCTGGCTAAGCCCGGACGACATTTTTGTTCATTTCGGATTGGCAAGGCATACCTTACCAATATCCGTCGACGATTGGTCCGAAGCGACCGTCCCTTCGAAAGGTATGGTTAATTTGTTCAGGACGGAGTTCTGTAGCTCACCGTACTCATCGATTGCGCAAGTGCCATTGACGTTTCGCACGTGGCCTGATCATACCTTCCGGATGGAGAATCATATTGTGAGGGAAGTCCTCCTCGCAGATTGGCGACAAAGCTTGCTGGACAAGCGAGCTTTACGAGAGGGTGACGACGACATCGAAGCAGCCAAAGAACGGCTTTCGTTCGATCAAAAGTAGGATTGGAACACGGAGTCCAGTGCATCAATCTACAGCCTAATTATGTACTGCTATGAATACTAAGCTCTCTTCTCTCGCTCGCGAATCAACTTTAACGCCTTCGGCTCGACCGCTGTAGCTCTGCCCCACTCATCGAGATGAAATACAAATTCGTCCAAACCATACACGCCGTATGTCGGGCGATCCAGCGCAACCCAGAAAGGACAAGCAGAGAAAGCTCCTACATCCTGTATCGATATGTCAGAGGACCTCCAAGAATGCTACTGCCGATCGTCGCTCTTGACATTGGTTGGATACATCTGGAAGCTCCCAGGGCCTCCGAACACATCTCTCCGTATATCAGTGCCATTACTGACCCAGCCCACCATACTTAAGCCAGGAATATCAGGTGCAGTCGTGAGCGTGACCGAAGAGTTGAGTCCATTGGATGCGCGATAGTTACCGGCGAATGACGCGTCTGCTTCCACGCGAGCAGCTTCCTCGAGAGCCGGGAAGAGTTGATCAACAATGATACCGGAGATCTCGAATGGTACCCTTGCCATCCTACCGGCCATCAGGACCACGAATCCGATGTCGTAGTCCGGTACCAAGACGAAGTTGGCTCTATATCCGGCTACATTCCCGGACTTTGTGTAGAGGTCCACAGTTTGTTGCAACCATGCTCGTGTTGTGTTTGGGTCGAGGAGCGAAGAAGATAAGATTGCGCGGCCAATGGCGGCCATGTCATTCGCACTGGAGAACGCCGCGCCCATTCCTATCCCAACGCCCTCGAGTGTCAGATTCCAGCCCACAGATGCTTCATCTCCGACAATGACACCACGCGATGTATCTTGCGGTGGGAATACTGTCGTTGCGTTCAAGTCCAAGGGATCGACCAGGCGATCACGCAGACTTTCGACATAGCTTTTCCCGGTGACAAACTCCAACACGAGCCCGAGTGTTGCGCAGCCAGCATTACTGTAGCCTGGCGTTGTGTTTGAGAAATACACTTGTTGGCGCTTCACAATATGCTCCAGAAAGGTTTCTCGGGTGCATCCAGGTTGCCCATAGTTGCAAGGAGGTAATTCGTCGAAATCTAAGGGCGGAAATGCATCAGGAAATGCTGCACGAAGCCCGCCGCCTGAGATGTTGTCGACACCATATACTACGAGATTAGTATTGCATTCAAAGATACTGAAGCGACTTACCCTCCGACACAATTCCAGCGGTGTAGCCGGCGAGCGCACCAATCGTAATGTCATCCCAATGCCCATGTCCTGCTAGCTCTGGCAGGTACTTCGTCACTGGATCCCCAAGAATGCCGTCGCCCGCTTGAAGCAATAATAAGCAAACTGTCAGCAGCTTCGTCGTGCTCGCGATGCGGTATATAGAGTCGCCGTCGACGTTTCTATTCCCCACGACATCCTTCCCGCGGCGATGAAAATCCGGAATTGGCTGTTGCTGCGAAGTTGAGAAGATTTGGATCGGATACGTGTCATTCGGGTTCACGGACCATGTTCACTACTTCCGCTCGACAGCGCAGCTTCAATCGCGGACTGAAGTCCTTTGAGACTTGTTTGATATGCTTTCTTGGTGGAGGGCGATTTTGGCGCTGGGAAGACGGGGCCGAGGAAGGGACGGAATCCTGCGGCGGCGGTGATGGGAAGCCACGCTGCGATGACCAACACGCTGACTGAGCGCATCATGAAGGTCATTGCCATGAAGCTCGCTGTAACAAGACCAAGATGAGCCTCCGTCTTTCGTTCTTATATTCACGTGCGCACCCCACCCCGCTGCTCACTCCGGTCCATCCTTCACATTCGTATTCTGATACGCTTCGCACCAATTTTCACAGTCTCTGAACGTCTCTAGGAGCCATGTATCGGAGCCTAATTGTATGTCCTCCGCACCTTCCAGAAGCACGCTAGAAGCCAAGAGCGGGTAAGCGCTACCTTCACGGGGCGACATTGGCATGGGATGGAAAGCGCCGCTTAGAGCGTCTTGGCCATGGTAACTACCGGGTTGAGCAGGTCGACATCGCGTACAGAATGCTCCATGGAAACAATCGCTCTGTATCGCACCCGAGCGCAATTGTCCTCTTACCCATGATAACGACCTACAGCCCTCCTTCTCCGAAATCTCGATAGAGCAGCATATGTTTCGGAATCCATCCAGAGCACCCCATTCAATGTATATGTGGTCAGTACAACTGATTCTGCGCCACTACCTCTTGTCCTGCTGTCTCGCCGCGCCCATACACCTAAGCTGCATACAAGCACATCTTCAAGAGTCTCGAGCAACATCATGTCCTAACGTTTGGTCAGCAATTCTCTCCTGTCATTTCACTACCTCCTTTCGTTAAGATATGCTACTCGCGTCGCAACAATCGTCAAGTAATAAAAAGCTGTCATAATAACACAAGCTCTTCGATCCCACTCCCTCGCTACAGCACATCCGCGCTCGATTTACCGCGGTCAAAAGCTGGAATTCATTAGGTCCAAAACGTCTCCCATAATTTGTATCACGGAGCTATAGCTCCAGAGCGCTGTGAGCATGATGTCATAGAGAATGTTGGTAACTGTCTGCGCGACGACGTCAAGCCCGCTCCAGCGGACGGCAGGGCGACAGATTGATGTTTTGATAGTGATGAGGGCTATGTATGGGTGGCATTGGATCCATCTACCCTCTTTCAGCATATGAAGGCTCTTTGGGTAGGGGCGATGGTCGTAAGTCTCGTCCCAAACGGCGGGTATGGAACGTGGTTCACGATAATTTGCGAAGTCGTAGACGCGGTTGACGGAATCGGAAATTCAACCTAGTGTGCCGCCTTCTTTCCATAAGAGAAAGCAACAATCCTCGTGATGTGTAAGGGTAAAGAGGGTGAGTAGTGTCGATGCTAGGACGAGGTCGAGGATGGCTCTGTGTAGATACAGGTTGCGCGAGAGTGGACTCATTGATTCCGCGATTTGGACTTAGGTAACTCGATAAGTGCTGTGCCTACATTTCAAATGTGAAGATGTAGGAAGTACGTTTGAGTAGCATGATCCAGAATACCAGACGAGAGAGTGGAGCTAGTGGATACGGGAAAACCAGTCGACTGGAGAAATTTATTGATGTAGTATGTTCAGGAAACGTCCAGCATGAGACATTTCACGCATGGGGTTTTATGGCGAGTCTTCAGCCTATTTCAGCAGGCTCACCATCGAAGTGACGTCTGCGGCAACCTGTGCAGCGACTTCCGTGAGCTGAACCTTCTCTGGCAAAGCTAGCGCCTCAACGTTGATCGCCATGTGCAGCTACCCTCGCCAATGAAGTTATCTGGGTACTCCCAATCGAACTCCGAAGTGTAGCGACGGCTCGTGAGAACGTCGTAGCTATTGCCCCAAGACACCTGAAACTCCGAAATAGCTTCACAAGGCTCAGCGACATGAGCCCACCAGTTTCAAAACTCTTTCTTATGCTTCCCGAGCTCGATATCATTCTTCAGCATGAAATTGATCCTCGAGTACCAGCGGTCGACTTCAAGCTCAACTTGATGCACCAAGGCCTTGACCAAGTCGCGCCGCTTGGGGTTGGCCTCGTGCTGAATGCAAGCAAGGAAGTTGTTTAGCTGATTGACAGCTGGTTCGAGGGAGGCCGGCATGATATTATCGTACTCGAATCGGAAACGTACTTGCGGCAAGAATGCAGTGTGGCGCAGAACCGGAGCAATGTTCATGTTGAGATCTTCAGGGTCTACAACAGAGTGGTATAAGGGAATAACGAGGTTGCCCTGACACTTCACCATCACGTCGGGACTCGCCCACGGGTAGAAGGCTTCAATATAGCGCTTCTGGAGGTCCGGGAAATATGGTCGTATGGTTGTGAGGCGCTGGTAGAGTGGACGAAACTCATCGCGTAGCTGGCGGCAGACTTGAGTCAGGGAACGAAAGTCACCAGCGTAGTGCTGGCCCTCGTAGCGCAATAGCAGAACAAGGACTCGATCCTCAGTGCAGTAGGCGTAGATCTTGTTGCGTATCTCTGCAAAAGGATTAGCGACTGTGTCCGAAGGCGGAACAGGTCCAAGAGGTCATACCGCCAGGAATCGTGAGCAAGGTCCGCTTCGGCGGCGAGATTTGAAGGCCATCAGCCTCAGAGATCAGATGTGTCATTTCTGAAACCATGGTGGGCGCAAGCGGTATTGCATCTGTACGCGTCAGTGACTCGAATTCATACACTTGGTACGGCAATCACACTCACCCAAGTGCAGGAAGCGCGCTCTCATCAAATGAAGGTTTTGGTATAGTTCGCGGAACAAAAGAGCAGAGGAAAGTTGTTTGATTCGATGAGGCAGCCTAGCGACGCGAGGACCCACAACTGGATCCACATAGATGGTGGAAAAGTCAAGGCGAAGGAGACAAGTTCATGGACCGCCGCGTTTGAACATTTACATATGACGTGATCAAGCTTAAATAAAGAATATGATGACCCATGTAGCTTGCGACGCTTCGGTCTTGGAACGTCACATTCATGCAACAAAGCATTCATGCAAGCAGTTATTGTATTCGCGAGATATGGAGCGCCTGGTAGCACCAATGATGATAGCCCACTAATCACTATCAATAAAAAATAAGGTGCACAAGAGCTGATACCTGCAGATCGTGTTATAGCAGATCACTGAGCTAGTCTTAAACTACTCGTATCTTTCAAAAGCCTATCCGAATAGCACTATTCCCAGAATTCTCGCACCTCATGGCCACCGAGGTAACGCCAATAGTTGTAGTCAGTCTCATTCGTCAACGAACTCGAGCCCGTCCCCGTCTCCGTTCATTTCGTCTTCATTCCACGACGGAATCCAGCCACAGCTCCCTTCGAGATCTCGAAAGCTAGAGCCACAGTGCCCACTCATGACTTGAGTATCTCAATTTCACAATTCCTGGCTTGCGCGCTACTCTATAGGCGCTCGAGAACACTGAACGTCTCCACCCTTGAGACCGACTCATAGCTGCGCAGAGAAATGGCAGGTACCCTCACTACTACCAAGAAAGACTCATTGTTCGTGAATACAAGAAATGACCGAGCTTCGGTAGGGCATGCCAACAAGCATGAGCAAGGCTGGTCATGATGAGTGTATCTATCCCTGCTGCCACAAACTAGTCGTATGCCCCTCAAAACTCACCCCATCGATCGCTTTGATCTCCTCTTCACCCAGCCTCCAACCCAACGCCTCCATGTTTTGCCTCGCCTGCTCTGGCTTCCTAACACCCACCACCGGCGTGATTCCCTTACACATATTGTAGTTGAGGGCGACGGCACTAATCCCCATCCCTCTCTTCTCCGCAATCTCCTTTAACACGGCATTAACCGGCTCCACATCCTTCATATCATAGCTACTAAACCGATACTCTTTCGGCGGCGGATTCGCCACTGTGTACTTACCATTCAAGCGACCCTGTGCAAGCGAGGAGTACGATTGAAGCACGATACCATGGTCTTTACAGGTCTGCAACAGGCCCGAGAGTTCTGGCAGGCGGCGCAGGACGCTGAACTCGACCTGATTAATCGCCAGCGGAACACCATACTTGGCCAGTTCTTTCTCCATCTCAAGCATATCTTCCGTGCTGTAATTCACCACGCCAACGGTACGCATCATTCCACAGTCGACACACTCGGCCATGCTTTTCGCGATGGTCGCGATGCTCTGGACGTGTATGGGTCCGTGGATGAGGTATATGTCGACGTACTCGAGTTGGAAGTTCTTTAGACTCGTTTCGAGTTTTCGGCGGGGAGCGGAGCCCGGGTGAAAGATGTCTTTCATTTGCGGGATGACGTAGTATTTGGTTTGCATGATGTATGAGTCGCGCGGCATGTTGGCAACGAGCTTGCCGCAGATGACTTCACTCTCGCCCGTGCCGTAGACTTGAGCGGTGTCAATGAAATTGATGCTGGCGTTGACGCATTGTTTCCAGGCTGCTTCGATGGCGGGCAATTCTTCGGGCGAGTAGTGCCATGTTGCTTTGTCACCCCAGGACCAAGCGCCGATGGCGACGGGTGGTGCGTGGACGTCGCCATTCTTGCCTCTGTAGACGACGCTGGGTTTGCCTCGAGGGAGCCAGCCCTGAGGCATCAGAGTCGCGAGACCATCGAAGGAAGGATTGGTGTCGCGGACTGGGTTGGGCTTGGTTTGTTTGCCAGTGTGGATGCCACTTTACGGCGGACATCCCAGTGGAGAGACCGGCTTGAAGAACGTGTTGCATCTTGTATAGAATTTTTAGATGTTGAGACACGAGCGAATTGAAATCGTTTATTTCGCTTGCGTGGAAGAGCTCTGAAAGCCTATATGCAATTTCATCGTTCCGCTGGCAGCCGTTCTCCCAAGAAGGCTTTTGACGGTGATGGAGCAATGAGTCGTACACGGCGCCAGTAGCCTATGCACATCCGTCGTTCCTGCATGCGTTGATGCGACACATCCCGGATCGTTTCAAGGGTGGTCACATCGAAGAGGCAAAACGATTTTGTCGTGATGTCACTGGCAGTGAAGTTCGGATAACAATCGCGAGAAAGCCGGAGCTCGTCTCCCTATGCTTAATATTCGATGATCAAGGAAACCTCGTGCGGCAGAATTATTCGATACACTTCTCCTGGCTGAGTGATAGCGCTTGGTAAAAATAGACTATTCATGGTGGGTCGTTCCGTTCCGCAGAGCGAAAGTGTGTCCGTTGGCTATTGTCGGGGCGGCGAATGCGCAGAAGTGAGTGATCATACGCCCAAGGTAGTCACTCGCTTCCTTCAGGGCTCAGGTTCCCTGCGACAGCCGTCTTCCGAATCGTTGCAATCCAGTGTCGGTCAGTGCCTTGGTTGCGACACGCGAATGTACCCTCTTGTGGCTCAAAAGTCGTGGAGGCACTCTACGTCCAAGCGCGCATACCCGGCATTTGATCTGTAATATCGACTGGGGCTTCATCGTCCTTCCTTTCATGAGTCCCTCCGACTTCTTCCAGTCCCTTTCTCATCTCTTCATGCTTTCGTAATAGCGCATCCTGAGTTGCACGAAAGTTTGCAACCTCGATATCCAGACCAACGCCCGTGTGTTCAGCTTGTCGGCGCTGCTGTTCTTCTACCTGCGGAACAGGCTCACTCTCCACTAGTACATCAATCGGTGACATTGGACGCTGTGGTGCATTCATCGTGAATCCCTCTCCAGCTGGTCGATTCGTTGGACATGGTCCAGCCAACGGATGTACGCATCGATACCGAAACACTGCCCCACCAGTGTTGGGTCGGTCGCTTTTGCTCGCACGGGGTTTCTTCAACAAGCCGCATAGATGCCGCTTAAAGCGCAGACTAATGGAAACCTTAGTATCCCTTCGTCGATACGAGAACTCGTGAAGTGGTCGCAAGGTGTGGCAGGTGTAGCAGCGTGCCGTCGACATAATGGCAGCGCGCAGAGTGCGCTCCGCGCAGTGCCGTCGAGGTCTGGCGTTCGCGACGCACGAGGGCCGCGCGAGACCTCATACTTCATGTCGGTTTGTGAGATTACGCCTAGACTTCTGTACGAGGGTGTTGTGTGGCTTCGTAGAGTGGCAATCTATTTGCTCGTATATGTGTTGCACTACCGTGGTGGTGATTGGTGCGTTGTGAGAATACGTTAAGCACAACACCAAGTCCGAACGTGGGGTAATAGTGCCCGCAACATTAGTGTTGAGATAAGCTCGGTCGTTAAGAACAAGCAGTATGACGATGGGATGCGACAGAACAATGCGTGGGATTGTACGGTCTTTGTGGTTGACGTTGTAACATAAGGCTTGGTGGTATCTCCAAGTGTTGAAATCGATGCCGAGGAACTCCAGGTCATGTGCGAGAGACCAAGAATCATGGTCCGCGCAGTACCTGGGCCAGCTACTTGCACGACCTTGCAGCTCAGATGATGCTTTTGTCCGCACAAGTAAATGCACCATTAACCTGCTACTCCGGATCCGTGAACACCGCAAGCAACGCATCGACGCTCGCACACATGCCGGGGACCATCATAAAGAGCACCAAGATCATGATGAAGACATTGAAAGCCGCCGTCGCCTTCTTCCGCCATGTCGATCGCCACTTGCCATGCCAATTGAGATGGAACCAAAACAGCACTGTGACGCCCCATGTGAACCACGAGAGCAGCAACGACGACGAGGTGTTGAGCAGAGAATTGAAGACCGGAATAGCGTTTGCCAAGATCCACACCACGACCCAGAACAAAGTTACCGCGAAAATCCACACTGCCCATTCGGTTTTCTTGCTCGTTTGAGGCACGGCGAGGGAGGAACGACGACCGCGTGAAGGATCGGAAGCGTTTGAAGCGCGACGCGCGGAATCGTTGCCTTTGAGGAGGTTGATGTGGCGCATGAAGAAGACGTGCAAGTAGCGTGCGGATGTCATGCCGAAGATGAGGCCGGTTCCGAGAAAGGCCCACCAAAGCTACGGGCACATGAGACTTTGGCCATGGTAATTTGCAGCGACCCGATCGCTGGTGAGGCGACTTGTTCTCCTGAGAGCGCGTAGACGGTAAAAGCGACGATAACGTAGACGGAAGTTGTGATGCATTTCTCAATCGTGACTGCGCGAGGGAAGTCTCTTGATGGGTTTTCCATTTCGGCTAGGACGGTAGGAAAGGCTTGATTGCCAGTGTATGCGAACGCGATGTTGAGGAATGCAGAAATGGCTTGGGTGAGATTAGGCGATCCGATAGGCTTGAGATTTAGGGGTAGCTCTGGATTCCGTGAACCTTGTATACCGAGAGTGATCATGACGATTAGGACCGTTGCGATGATGGACGCAGTGCACGGCCATGATGCCCAGGTGACGAAGCGCATGCTTTGGGGTACGCACATAGCCCACATCGCAATGGCGGCGACCATGGTGAACACGACAGTGCAGGTGGCGTGGTCGCTGACTGTGTTGAGGCCGATGGTCGATGTGACAACGGCAGAAGCGCTTATGAGTGCCATGTTGATTAAGAAACCGACGGCGAAGATACCCTCTATCCATGGCCCACCAAGAACTCGGCCATAGTCAACAATGTTAAGCATGTAAGGGTACTTCCGCCAGTGCTGAACGAGGTTATATGCTGTGTAAAGATTGAGCATACCCAAGACTATGATGCAAAGGATGCCAGGAAAGAAGCCTAGAACATTCAGAGCGGATGGAAGCGAGAGCATCCCGATTCCCACTTCATTTGTGATGAATATGATGACGGCTTGTGTCGTACTCAGCTTCTTCCGCACGGAAGTTTCAACGTTAGTGGGCCGTTTGCTCGCATTCTGGATATCAGATATATCGCCCACTTGGGTCTCGTTGTCGTATGGCGAGTCATACTTATCGCTGTTGACATGAGCGTTGCGCAGTGGATCCTCCGGGTCGTGTATTACATCTGCTGCGAATGGGAGCATGGGGCGGTTGGCGGAGAGCGGTGGGTCAGGTGGATCTAGGGGCTTTGTCGCGCTGGAACTCGGATCGTCGCATGAGTCGTTGTCTTGGAGGTCATTCACACCATGACCGTCCATAATGAAGCACCTGAGACCTGCCGAAGTGCGTTTGAGAAGTGGAGATGGATAGGAGTTGAGATTCTTGGCGAAGGTGTTGAGACTATCTTGGTGGACTCAAAGCTAGAAGTTGCATATAATTTGAAGGTAAAGGACAGCAACTCACCATGGCCCCGAGTCATAGGAGAACAAATGTACGAAACTTTGAGCCATTACGCACGACTTGCGCTTGTTCCAGAGCCAAGCATGGTAGCTCATGAGAGTGGTGTGAAATTTTCATCGAGACATAGTTGGTTAGGTCCGTCCGAGAAGCCAAGATCCAACAGCGGAGCGGACTCTTGACCTAGGCTTGGTTCGTGAAAACGTATCGTACTGCAGAAGTATGACTGACGACGATCGCGTGCGGGTGTAGCCGCACTGCAGGGAGCCGCCTCTTGACCTCCGTGCGCCTAGCAAGACGTTCAATCACCTTTTACCGCAGACCACATCTAACAGATATACTACCGCCACGACACTGCACATGCTGTGTGAGATCCTTGGGTCAATGGCTTTCAATATCAGATCTCTCAACGTGTGCCGCTACACCATGTGTGAGCATCGGGACAGCAAACGCGCCGCTTCCTGGATCTGTCGCGATGTATCTCGACAGTCGGGTCCGATAGGTCTCCTCTATGCATTCGGTGAGTATATGTCCGATAATTATCCTCTATCCGTTTGGTGAGTTGATGGCAAGAATTCGCGGAGGTAGCCAGGTAGTCAGGTGTAAGCAAAGCTGAAATCTATAAATGCTAGTGCTCAGAAATTCGCAGCCTTCGCCATGCTTGCGCTTCGAGCTGCGATGGTGCTCTGAATAGGCAAGACAATGCCCGTAGAAAGTTGCGCTGATTCCCTCTCTTGCTCTATGAATGGTCTGCAGTCACGTTTTTGACACAAGTGCCTGGTATTTCTGAAAGCCATGGAGACCATGAACAGTACCTGCGCCACTGTTGGGGCGCCCGTCTGTGATAATGGCAGCAAACGAAGTTGTGCAAAGACGGACGGGCCCGGAAAGTCGCATGTAGGACAGCAGCCCCTTTGGTGGACACTGATTTAGGCGCGAAGGAGGGATGATGACGCGGCGATATGCTTCGGGGAGATTGAGCGTCGCTCCTGCCCGCTGTTGCCCTCGAGGAAGGCGAACACACAACGGAGCCCTCGCGATTTAACACAGTGTGTGGCGCAAAGGCATATCTGGGGTAGCATTGCTACAAGCGGTGAATACAACGCGGACCTGCGCCCGTAGAGTGTGGCTAGTGTACGTGGCGTCTTGTCGCGAAGAAGCCGTTGCAACCGATAAAGGGCCGCTAGCCGACTCGGCTGACGCAATGCGACACCAACTTCGAGCCTCACAAGCTCAAGGGCACGCGCGCAATCCCAGCACCATAAACTTGGCATAAGGGAGACGCGCACCTCTAGCCTTCCCCGGCATGGATGAAACACAACCTGGATGTTGATCATCTTCGGACAAACAACACTTCTACATTTCTCCTGGATACCCATTTTGTTCAATCTCGACATTTGCACTAGCGAGCGCTCTGCTGCCATTTCTGTTCCTGTGCAATAAGCCGCTCGTGTGAGCACTGCTTGTCAGCGTGCTTCGTTCTTTCCCTTCCTAGACGTTCCTTCCTCGGTCATTTCCAGTTCTTCATATTTAGCATGATACCCCGGATAGCGCTCGTTGCGCTTCTCCACGCTGCCACTGCCGCCGCCGTGTGCACCAAGCTCGAAGACTGCCCGCAGTTCGAGAAACTCAAGACTAACGAATGCCAGCCGTTTCACCATTTCCTCGCGCGAGGGTCGACTTCACCATACCCTGGCCACCTCATCGAGACAGTCGGCAAAGTCTGCGACCAGCTGAACAACAGCACACACCCAAGTGCATGCGGTTATGAGGACGTCGAGTACTGGGCTATGAATGGCGGCGAGCGGTGGTGCATATCGGCGCACGAGGGCGCCGTGAACGGAGCAGAACAAATGCGCAACTACACGCAGCGGTGTCCCGACAGTCATCTTATCGTCATGGGCTTCAGCCAGGGCGGCAGCGTGCAGCTCGATGTGCTGGGCGGAGGCGGCGGTGAGCTTTGGGGATGCATGCAAGAAGACAATCCGGCCATGAACATCAGCACGGCGCCGGGCAACAAGAGTAGGTAAAACCGCTATACTAGCGGAATATACACTAACACATCATAGTTGCGGCAGCTGTCACCTTCGGAGCGACCCGTCGCAGCGCGAACCAATCCTTTACATACGGTGGTGGCCAAATCTCAGATGGCGGCGCACCTCGAACCGCGCAACAGAACGCCGGCCTTCAGCCGTACGCCGATGCGGGCAAGCTGCGCGAATACTGCCAGCCCCACGACCCTATTTGCGCGCCTTATACCGATCCCACTGATATGTCCTACCATCTCGACTACTTTGACAAATGGGGCACCGAGGTCGCGAATTGGGTCGTAAGCAGGGCACGGAACGCATCTGGTATCACCAATGGCAGCGGCAAGACATCAGGCGCCTCCGATGCACTAAGAAAGGGCATATCGCATCCAATCGCGAATGTCTTCTTGCTACTCTTCGTGCTATTTGGTCTATAGTAAGTCGCTCCAGCTGCAGCACCCTAACGAATCACGAAGACGTGGACCATGGCATGAGATGAACTGGCGTTTGGGCTTGTCTAGACTACTTCGCGAATTGAATGAAGACTCATAATTCCCACAGTTTCGTAATCCGTCGCATCGCAGTCTGGAGAACATCGTCACTACGCTACGCCCCCGTCAACACGGCGGAAACTGTATGAGACATGGACCTTGCCGACACCCGAAAGTTATAGCGGGGGACAAGCCTCGTCTCGCCGGCGCGCTTGGTCATGCTTGGCATGCGGCTGAGCTGGGCGCGGCACCAGCGAAGCGAGCGCGAGAGGCGTTCGTGGTAGTAAGCTTGGACACCAAAAGCACCATCAAGAGCATGACGATACAAGTCGAGTTGGAGGCCACGGGTAGCAAGAGGTCCTCACACATCTCGCCATCAAGATACCCTTCAAGTACTATACCATACCTACATTAGGAACATTAATCACCAGCGCGCTGAGTTGGGATCCATTCAAACATTCGATCTCAGGTCCTGCGCACTTTCAGGAAGAAGACTTCACTTCAGGGGTCCACGAATCAATTGACGACAATCTCGGAAGCTGCAGATAGATGGATGCTCTTCCAGCTTTGGAACCAAATTTGATACGGTACCATCTCACCTGGGCATAATCGTTACTCGAAAAGTCCCTTTCCCAAATCAACACTTTCTGTCCTCATTCTACAGTATCCCCATCCCCTCCCCCGCCCTCCACTTCGCACTCCACTCTCTCAAGCCCTCAAAATCCCGACACACCCTTGTCCCTCCCCATCCAGGCGCTTCCTGTGTGATCTCCCCTTCCTCGTTCTTCTTCTCGATGACGTCTTCGAGATTGCTGTCTGCGGCACATTGCAGGGCTTGGCGCAGGTAGTCGAAGCAGTGGGCTATGTGTGTTGGGTGGAGGTGCGAGGGGTTGTTGAGACTGTTTTCGATCCAGGGGTTTTCGACGAAGGCGCCGGTACTGGGGCGGTCGTGGGTGTGTGGTGACGATGCGGAATTATGGCTGCGTGCTTTGCCCAGCAAGTAGTGTGAGGTGAAGTATGCGGTCCGTATACCGTGCTGTGTCTCGTCAGACTTGCTCTTTAACCTACCCACCGTCTCCAAATCCCAATCTTCCTCCAAACATTCCCTCCACTTTCCGTTGGCCCAATGTTCTGACACATCTACACTCCCACACTTACCAAACAATGCAACTCATGGAACACGCTCACACTCTTCATTCTCGCCCCCTCCTCTTTCGGCGCAAGCCTCGGATGCGTCACAAACCCTCTTCCTTCTGGAATCAGCCCGGCCCAAGCAGCTTCAGTGAGCGCGCTGGGTTCATCGCTGAAGGTGGTGTTGGGTTGCCAGGATGTTGGGATGAGATGTGTGGCGGTGGTGTGGCCGTAGGGAGCTGTGGGGTTGTTAGATTGGGGAGAGGTTGGTAGGGCAGGAGAGGGAAGCGGGAGTCGGGAGGAGATTGAGGTCGTGAATGGGGTGTGACGAGAGCAGACGGGGAAGGAGCGAAGTACCCATATATCCATCAATCTCGTACTCGAGCCTCATGAACTGCCCACCAAGCGCTCCTAAGAGCAAGCACAGGATCGCGACTAGGCTGTAGCAGACCGCATGGCCGAAGCGACATTTTCGCTGTCGTAGCTGAAATCCATCATGATCCTTTTCGAGAAATGCGTCATCTTCGCCTCTATGCGCGGAGCTAGATTGCGGCGAGTCGACATACTCATCATCTTCAGGCTGCGTGAGACGGTATGGAATCGTAGATTTAGCCTCAAGTAAATTCGAAAACGCCATCTTCAATTGTGTGTTTCTCGCGCTCCAGAACCAAAGTCGAGAAAAGAGCTTGCAAGGTCGAAAGCGAAGATGAGAAGTACCTAAGCCTCGGGCACCGACCCGGTGATGTGCGAAAACCCTTCCTCTTACACCCCCTTCCTTCCCATGTACTCTAGTGCTATTGTGCCGGTATACTCATGTCTTTTCCTCATGCCCAAAGCGACTCTTTCAAAACGGCACGTTTCAAGCCACCTTCACTTCATTCTGCTCTTGAACCAATAGGCATGGCTATGTTGCGGTGCCCGACGAGTACTACGCCGCTTATTACACGAGAGCGAGCGGGGTTCCGCGCCACCAAGTTCCGGTCATGGTGTATTTGTGGTTGAGGTGGTGTCAAGCTTTGTATTCAGATCCCGATTGGGAAAAGCCCTATGAAGTGCCAAGTCACGTGCCGCATGCCGAGACAAAGGCCCGTCCGTAGCCTTGCGGGCCAATTTAGGCTAACTATCTCCTTTGGATGTGTGATCCGTTAATTCGGCGAAGATTTGACGTGGTGTCGATTTCAAGGACTTATTGGTATCCCGACTGTACTCATATGACAGAACAACTCGAATAGTTTTTCAACTTAGAACACACTTCCACATCCAACCAAAAAGATCATTCACCCCCCTGCAGCTTTCGTCAAGTAACCAAAGGTTATTCAGATTTGCCATTCCCAATTTCATCCAACGATCCCACTCCCATTCCCAGCCTTCCACTTTTCAGCCCACTCCTTCACCTCCTCCCAATCCCTACACACCCTCTCCTTCCCCCACGGCGCCGTCTCCCTCCCTCCTGGATTCTCAATCGTATCCTCCAGATTCGTATCTGCCGCACACATAACCGCCTGCCTGAGGTACTCAAAACAATGCTCGATGTGATGTATGCCCAGTTCATGCTCGCTCATATTGTCCAGATACGTGTTCACGTCGTACTTGTATCCTGGATTGAGCTTGGCGTTGGCCTTGTTGAGCAAATTGACTTGAGCGAAATACGCGGTGCGTAGGCCGTATAGACAGTGTAGTTGGTGGAAGTCGGAAATTGCTTTTCGTTCGTTCGACGTGAGCGTAGGGTGGGTGACGAAGCCGCGCCCCGCGGGCATCAATGCGTCCCAGAGCGCGGCGTTGGCTTGCGATGGCAGGGTGGTGAAGGTTGTATTGAGCGTCCAGGTACGCTGGATGTTCCGTGTGGGATGGGCATATGGTGCTATGGCTGTCAAAGTTGGTCTCAAATTTGACCTGGCGCTCTGAGATGAGACGTACGTAGGTATCCATCAACATCATGTTCGACGCGCAACAGTTGGCCGCCGATGAGATCGAGAAGCAGACTGACGACGGCGATAATGATGTTGCACCCATGCTGACGCGGAAAAGGTGCGCCGTGGGCGAAGTTGAGCATGTGAAGCGTAGTAATCGTGCTCGTCACTCGGAGCTCGAGTCGATGGGCCTTCGCCGTTGTCACTGTGGTCTTCTGCGAATTCCTTGTCGGCCATCATTCGATGGTATGGGAACTGTTGACGCTTGAATGAGTTCCATGTCTGCGTCATGAGGATCATCTGAATAGCGAGCAAGATTGAGTATATGAGATCCCTATGAAGTCGTGAGCAGACAGAGCAGTCTTTCCCGGATTTGACTTAGGCAAGATGATTGTGAGGTTTCGAGGTGGTGTGGCGTCACAAAAGGCCTATTCAGAACCACAATGGGAAAGCGCCACGACGAAATGTAAGTTAAACAGCGGAACCTAAATCTGTTCCAGATCGCCTGTTTGCATGGAGACACGCGTAGAAAGGGCAAGGGTGGACAATGAACGTGTGGGGATTTCTTCATTAGGCTGGTTGGCGATCTGCGAGCCAATAGGACGTGATCTTCTAGGCCAACCAATGCTATCGCTGTAGGGTATCATTCATTTTGTCGTTGTCGTGAAATTAAGGTATAGGCTAATCCATTGTACCTCCTGTCGCCGTGTCCTGGGACAATCGACCGTTTAGTTCAGCTTCTTGTTGCCGACCTGGACGGGGCGGCCTTGGCTGCGCTGGTACTGAAGGAAGCCGAAAAAGGCAGCAGCCAGAACGGCGAGCATGATGACATTGCCTGCAGTCCATTAGCTCTGCCATACATAATGTAAAGCCAGTTCCAATCTGCGACTTACCAACAAGGAAGGAGACGATGCCACCAGCGAGATCCACAAGACCCTTGAAGAAGTTGATGACTAGACCAACGATTTCGGTCGCGAATTTGGCGGCGAACTGGAACGTGTTTTGGACGAGATGGCCAGCAGTGGTGAAGAACGACCAGATGAGCTCGACGAAGGAACTGACCAAGTCGGAGAGAGCGTGGACGATGGAAGACATGCTGGATGTGATTGATGCGGTTGAGTCAAAGGAATGGGCTCTGAAAGTTGGGTAGTGTGAGGATAGTTCAACGTGGCTGTTGGTTGTTTGCGACTGTTTGCGACAACAGCGCCTGCCTTTACACACATTTATGAGCGCCCCAGGTTGCCCTGGTATGACGCTACATCTACGCCATGCGCGACCATTCCTGTTTCCACCACCAGCTTCCTTAACCTTACCGGTGATCTGTCGCTCGTGTGGAGGTGGCTGGTTGGATGGCGGCAGAATGCAGCGCTTTGTTTGGCTGAAGCTGTGACGTCAATTGTGTAACTTGGTCTTCCACCGGATGATTGCGCTATCCCCAGCCCTGCTTAGAGGCCCAGGCATAATGGACCGAGATTCTAGAAAATCTGTGTAGACTAGGCAGCCCCTCGCCTGGCGTTTAACATAGATGAAGACGAATATGAGAGGCTGGTGTCGGCGCGGTAGACGTTCGACATGATGACCAGTGCAGTCGCCTTATCAGCGTAGTCGAAGTCGTATGCGACCCTGCTCTGTACCCAATGATTACACCGTCAGCAATACGGAGAGAGGGACAGCAGGCTCATGCGACGAACGGACAGGCTGAGGTGGGCTGTTGTGTAGGGTAGGAGTTGCAGCTGTGGTAGCTGTGACGTTACGTCATGGCGAGCCTCGGCCTTGGGCGGTTTCGTCCCGCGACTGGCGTCTAACCGTCCCGCAATCACCACCATGTCCGGCCCATTCGACAAGCTCTTCGCGAAGGGCAAGACTAAGCTGAAGGAGTATACAGACTCGCGGCCTTCACATCAGCAGCAAGGCTACCCGGGCCAGCAGCCTCCGCAAGGCTACCCACCTCAAGGCCAATCGCAGTATACTGGCCAGCCATGTCCTCCACAGCAGTATCCGCCGCAAAACCAGTATCAGCAGCAACCTCTCCAGAACCAGCCATGGGGCGCTCCGCAGCAGCAATGGGGTCCGCCTTCCCCTCAGCAACAGCAATGGGGCCCACCGCCGCCCCAGCAGCAGCAGCAGCAATCCTTTGGACCTCCGCCAATACCGCAGGCTAGCAAGCCTCAGTCGCCCGGACTGCAACCACAGGGCCCTCCACCAATTCCCCAGAACCGACCAGACTCGGCGCAGCCTCCACCGCCGCAAAACATCCCGCCTCCGCAGGGGGAGAAGGTGTACTGGAAGCCATCGTTCGATCGTGCGACGCCTATAACACACAACTTCAGATACGAAATCGGCGACCATGGCTGGGGCAACAACGAGAAGCAGATGTACTGCGACAACCCCGCCAATTCATTCCATCACGACAATCGTCTCATCATACGCGGTCTCGTGCAAGGTGGCAGCTATACCTCCGCGCGTCTGACCTCGCACCAGACGTTATCGCGGCCGCGTGGCTACCTCACTGCGACAATCCTCCCGCCTGTCGCCGAAGGGATCTGGCCTGCATACTGGCTGTTGCCCAAGGACCCGTTCCAGTGGCCAAATGACGGCGAGGTCGACATATTCGAGAGCTGGAATGGGGACTGCGTCAACCATTCGTGTCTGCATTGGGGTCACTACAACGGCGAAGACCACGACAAGCATCGCGTCATCGAGACGCATTTGCAGGACATGCCGCGACAACCGCACACGTTTGGATTCGCGTGGATTGAAGAGGACGGAATACCGAATTGGCGAGGCAGAATGATTTGGTACATTGACGGCAGGCCGGTCATGAAGGGGAACATTCCGCCGGGGACGAGAAGGATGGAAGAGTATAGAATCCTGCTGAATATTGCCATGGGCGGCAATGTCTGCCAAGGCAAACTGCCAAAGGATGGGTACTACGATATGGTGGTTAGTGAGGTGAAGATGTGCGAAGAGCCTGTGGGTGGTTGGCATGCATTCGAACGCGACTGGGGTTTTGCGTCCGAAGGCAAGACGATGTGACGACTGGACGATTAAATGACATAATCGCAGTATACTGCGAGTACGACTTTCCCTGCTGGACGAAGCCAACCTATCACCATTCATCCAATTAAGAGCTATTCCAAAACATTATTCACTTCCGCCACATCTTAGATTCACGAAATCTTCGGTTCTAACTACCACCTCTTCCGCATCATCTCCAATTCCCCCCCCCCCCCCCCCCCCCCCCCCCAGCACCTCCTGAACATCAGCAAACTGCAACTCCGCCATCGTCTCATCCCATAATCGTTCCGTACACTTCCTTCCCTCATCGGTGTACATTACCTTCGGAAACCTGTGCACCATAGTCAGCCGATTTCCTACCCAGCATCATATTTCATAATACATCCAAGCAGAGCAGTACGAACTTACCCACAAACCTCCCAAAACATAACAAATCCCCCATGGCTCTCCTCCCCCTTCACACCACATGCATCAACGTATGTCCACGCAGCTTGTTCCGGCGTCCGAGCAGACAATTTCTTCATCACGCGCATGACCAGCGCGCCAGAGCCGCTGAAGTTCCCGTGCAGATTTGTGTCAGCAGTCAGACCGGGCTCGACGGTGTTGATGATTACGCGGGTGGAGGGGATACGAGTGCTGAGGGTGTGCACGAGCATCATAATCAGGAGCTTGGAGGTTGCGTAGCGTTCGCCGGCGGCGGTGAAGCCTGTGAATGGGATGTCTGCGTGGGACTGTGTCAGGATTGAGGCCACCAGGAAGGAAGTTGTGGTTAGTTAAAGAACGGGTATTATAGAACGTACCAAAGCTAGGTAACAATGGATCAGCCGAAATCTGCGGAAACGATGCGAAGGGCGCGGTGCCACTGCCGACGATGGTGAGACGGCCAGGTGCGGCGAATGGGTCCTTGAGTGAGGGTGCGAGGATGGGGAGCAAGAGAATGCTAAGAAAGGCGGTGCTGAGGTAGTTTACTTGAATCGTCTCTTCGTGTCCGGTTGACTCGTTGATTTTCGAAGTAGATGATCCGCCTATTCCCGCATTGAGAATCGCAATGTCGAGTTTCGGTAATGTGTTGCAGCGCTGTGCGAAAGCTTGAATCGAGGCGTAAGATAGCATGTCGAGTTCCCAGACTGAGAACTTGACGCTGGGATACTGCGCACGCAGTAGCCCGGCGGCGGCTTTGCCCTTAGCTGTGGTACGAACGGCGAGAATGAGGTGAGATATGTTCAGGGCAGACAGTATTTTGGCACACGCGAAGCCGATGCCACTGTTGCTGCCGGTGATGAGGCAGGTTTTGCCTGTTAGATCGGGGCGAGGTTGTTTATTTTGGACTTTTATGCCTTGGATGCCGACTTTGAAAAGTGAGTCTGAAGATGGCGGAAGGGCCATGGATGCCATGGTTGGTCGTTCTTGGAGGTAGACAAGTATGATGGCTGGAGATATCGTGCTGCTGAGGAAGAAACTCGTTTGCGGATCTTGAAGACCGAATCCCAAGATCTACTGTAGGTCGAGGAAAATGATCAAGAAGTCAGTCTAGGTTCTAGATAGTGCACAAAACCATAAATGGGGTGTGCGAACCCGTGTTTAAATCTGAGTAAATCGATGTTCTATTTTCAAGAGCGAAAATAGACTTCTTGTACTTGAGGATGAACGAATACATGATGAGCTCTCGGACAATACGCGGCGATTGTGTGATGTTGACCACCTAGGGAGGCGACGATGTGGTCGAGCCGACTTGTAGGCGATTCATGGTTCCAGACGGGCCTTTCCTAATCGGGCCAGCAATGTGGTCGTTCTTCCGGATGAAGTCCGTGCGTCTGGCTGACCGATCTCCACCGCGCCGAATGTCTGCTTCACAGCTCATCACTGCGCCTCTTTGACCATCATCTTATGCTTCTTAGTGCGATCACCGGACATGCATAGTGGGCAGTGATGTGCCTCACCCGGCCGAACTTTGCACCGCACGTTGCGTTCTTGGCTGAAAGTGGACAACAATCATTTCATCGCCCTTCGCCATCGTATTCCCACAAAGCACTTGCACAAACATGACTACCACTTTCGAGTTTGTGGCTCTCCATCCTCCGGCTGGGTTGAAGCCCGGCAAAGACACGCTAATCAGAAGCCGATGTATGCAGGGCAAGAACAAGCGCCTAAATTCACGCCGGTCCAAGAAGGAAGAGTCGAAGAAAAGGGTTCCCGACGACCTTATACCGGAGCGTGGGAAGCCTGATAGCTCACTTGCGCTATCCAAGTCATTAAATGACTTCTCTATCGTCCGCTTTGCAGAGTGCGACATTGACGCTGAAGCTCGGAGCCTTCTCCTCAAAGCTTTCACATACAATGTCGCCAACCCGTCAACGACACCTCTTGATCGCTGCGTTGATTTCGATACGTTTGAGAACGTCAGTTTTCAGTGGTTTTTCTTGGATGCTGCGTTCCTCCATTCTGTTCTTTTCGCCACCTACGCCGTCGATGACTTGATCTCGCCTGACTGGAATGGCCAGCCTAGAGAGAAAACCCTCTTTCATCTCCGAAAGACCCTGAAATTGCTTAGTCAGAAGGTTGCTGCACCAGGGGCACATAAAGATGAAGCTTCGCTCAACATCGTCGTGCAACTTGGCTTAGTCGCAGCCTGCTTCGGTGATTGGTGTGCTGCAATTGCACACCTTACTGGTCTGCACAAGATCATATCCCTGAGGGGTGGTCGAGACTTCTTACGTACACGCCCAAAACTGCACTTCAAGATAGATCGGTAAGTCCAGTGCATGTTAGGCTGGTGCAGATGCTAACCAACTTCGCAGCCTTGATTTGGCCTACTCGCTGAGTTCAGGCCAGAAGCCATTTTTCCAAGATGCGGCTACCTCATGGCAACTAAACGTGAGCCCCGAACCTTCAGATACTAAACAGTATCATGCGCCCCTGGAGTGGGACCATCGACTGCGTTCTGTTCTTCAAGAATTTCAACGACTTGCATCGACTGTCAATCGCTACATGCAAACACACGATCGGTATAATGCAAAGTGTTTCCAAGACGTTTTAAGCTCCCTGCAGTCGAGGCTGATGTGCCTCGAAGGTGCACTCCTGTCCATCGACCAAGAGCTTGCACGTCTAGCATTGTTAGCTTTCTTGGCCACGACTTTCAGGGTGCCAGGAAGGAAGATGCCATATGGTTGGCTTGCTGACAGAATCGCGACCACATACACATCCGTCAACACTTCCGCTACTACACTGGACTTCGTATTCCACCTGTGGGTTCTGGCCATTGCAGCAATCTCTGTGACCGACTCGGCGGAATTATGGCTACAACAAGCTTGGAAATTCCACACATCACGAATGGACTGGCACGAGGTGAAGAGACATTTGATGAGCGTTATGTGGATCGAATGTATACACGATGCGCCGGGCGAGACTTTGCACTGCAAGATTTTGGATGCCGCACTGAGCGAAACACCTGTAGTGGCTATGACAATGCATGCCACGTTCGAGACTCAAGGTTGGTATGAACCGCACAGATGTGTGACCTGCGACAGGTCTGACCGTGGATAAATTACCTTCCTCCCATCGGATCATCTACGCCCAATTGCGGGCACACCAAAATGTATCTTCGAAGCAACTGCATCACCCTCATAAACCCTAACATTACACTGGACAACAAGCAAAACCATAAGATCTTCACTCTGACTCATAGTCTAACTCCGCCGCTGAAGGCCAATCCCAATCTGACGCTTCAGATCCGCATTCCGACTCAGAACTTGTTTCATCCAACTCCTGGCTTGATACGTCCGACGAAGCCGTGGCGCTGACAACCCACTTTCGCTCATGTGGTGCTTCGTGCCGGCCCCATCTATAGTACGCAGGACTCATCTGACTCCGTGCCAAACTACAAGACCTCCTCATCTATATCAAAACCTTCTACTCGTACGCAGTTGCTGGGACAAGCGAGCATGTAGGAGGCAAGCTCACTGTCCAGCTACCGCTTCCGACTCAGGATTCCGTTGACCTCACATGACTTAGGGGTTAGGGTTACCGAGTCTCGAGGTCGGGTTCGAGTCGTCTTCACAGCAGCACTCGGAATATAGCGAGCGACATGAACGCGCTCTTCCACTCCTCGAATCTGGATAAACATTATACCCAGTGCCGCTACCTGCTTTCGCGCAACCACACGGATACCGATCGCAACATCGGAAACAATCCACACATTGCGCGTATTCTGCTACACTTCACTCACTCCCTCGAGATGATCCACGGCCAGATACGATTGAGATTCGCCCTGAACTGAAACTTCTTCTCAAGGAAGAAGAGGCCCAGACGTGGATGCATGATGTATGTGCAGAGTCTGTCTGTGGTGCTATTTGCAAGCCTCGGACACGGCTTCTGCTCATCAGGGTATGGTGTTGTTTCTGGTGCGAGCGATGCATCAGAAGAAAGCTTAGAGTAAATTGCCAGTCATGTCAGATCGCGAGAAGTCAAGAAGTTGTGGAAGGTCAGCTTTGGGTCGATGATGAGACAGAGGAGAAGGGTGGGTCGAAGTGATTGTACACTCTACAAGACACCCAATAGCTGTCCTGGGCACCTGTCGTTCCGACACGCAGAACTAAGTGCCCATTTGATGACGGGGCTGCACGTTCTTAGTATCAACCCGACTGTGCTTGCGCATGGACTTTTATATTCCTGTGTGGGGAGTATTGCGACCCCACATCATCCTTGCCCCAATTTTCGCGCAAGTTCGCGCTTAATCGCGTCCTTCACTACATTATATCTACAATAACCATAGCCTCCTGACTATCTGATCTGGACTTCCGTCGTCCTCATAATGCCTTTTTGCAACGGCAAAATACTCTCATCACTCTCGCCCGCTCGACTCCCTCTCCGTCCACTCGCCATATAGGTAACCGTGCCTTTTCCATACTCCTCATTGAATTGGAACTCCGGACTCGCCCGACTCGCCCGTTTGGTACTGCCCTTCAAATCGTCCATGTTGTAGCTCTGCGTCCCACTTCGCTCCTCCTGCTTGAAATATCCATTCGACAGATACGGCCTTGAATTGACTTTGCTCGGCCCGCGCGACCCATAGCGCGAACCATATCGCTCTCCATATCGCTCTCCAGATGTCAAAGCAGAAACTACGCCGAAGAAGCCTGCTGCGAGGGGCTTGAGCGTGGGTAGGCATGCAGCGATGATGCCGACGTTCATTTCGATCTGTTGCCAGATGTAGTACCATGCGCCTTTACCAGAGAAGTCGGCTTCTTCAAAGAAATGGTACTGTAGGGGGATCTTGTAGACGGCAGTGCCGCATGCAAAGAGACCGAGACCGAGGACTATGCAGAGCGAGACCCTGGTGCGGAGGTTGGCTTGGAGTTTCCAGACCATGGGGACGGGGAGGACGGCGAGAAGGAGGTCGGTGAAGAGGTTGAAGATTGAGTTGAAGAGACCAGTGTTTCGGTAAGTTGTTACTGAGTAGCATGTCGCAGTTCTAACAAGTTAGTCGACGTCTGGATGCTAGTCGTCAGGCACTTACCCCGTCGGTGGTCGCAGTGTGAAGTCCCAAGCTGCAGCTACAGGCTTACACTGTAATATAAGGGACAGTACTGAGCCAATTGTGAAAAGCACGAGGACCACTGTACCGCCCGTTGTCAGTGCTGAAGAGCTGATCAGTGTGCCTGGGAGATCGACATACTCATAATTGTGTACAGCACCCATCGCCAGTGCCGACGGTGATCCGCCAACCGCAGCAAGAAGCATGCGATAGAGAGCTTGATGCTAGTATACGCAACCACAACAATCCAAGCGTACCACCATACAACCTTGAAGAAGACCGACATGTACTCAGGGTGCACGAAGGTGAAGTACTCAGCGTGGTGTCCGACTCCATGTTGTGTGAGTGTCACGAACAGGGAAAAGCATGTCGCGCTCAAAACCTGGTGTTGTGTCAGTTCCATTGACCAGGTCAAAGATTGTAGCTCCACCGCTATCAGTGCTGATGGGACATACCGCTGCAAGCATCATGATCCAGTCTGACACGCACAAGTCAGCACGAACCATATCATGGACTTGTCAGACACATACCATCGACACCAAAGGTCTTCAGCATGACTGCCCTGACGTAGATGCGCAGCAAAACACACAACATCGCCAACCCAAAGATCGTCCCATCGACCGCCAACATCTTCGGAGCCAAATTCTCGTCCAGGTACTCCTGCGGTGGTCGCGGGGGCATGGGCGGCGCCTGCCGCGCAAGCAAGGTGACAGCCATTCCAGCGATTAGGATCGACAACAAAAGGTGGAAATCCCTTGACAAAAGAAGTCAACCAGGAGGACTTAAAGATGCGACATAAGTATATCCCATCCTCTTGCTGATTAGCCGCAAAACGTCGCAACGACTTCGAACACGAGTAGAAACGTGATGGGTAGGGATGGCACGCAGGAGTCCTACATAAGGTTTGCTCGCGAGGTCCTGCTCCGCTCCTGCTTCCAGGTTCATCTCAGCCGTCAGATTGAAGAGTTTTGCTGTCAGGTACGGTTGGTGAGCAGAATTCGTCAGTGCTTCACGGGTAAAGTGTTGCCAGTTGCGTACTGCTGGTTGGAGTGGCGGCCCGCTTCATGCTCCTACCTTGCAAGGTCCCGAACCGTTCAGAGCTCTTCATACATGGAGGAACAGGCGATCGTTCGATGTTAACGACTGCAGCTGACCTTTGCGCCGATGTTCAAAATGAGGTTCATCTACTCATGTCGATCTCGTCGATCTTACCACAGTTCGCAGCACTGGATTGACATCGTCGAGCCTACCCGCCTCACGTGCCAAGGACTTCATCGTCAGTCATCGTTCTAGTGGGCCGAACAAAGCTGTTGCCTACGGATGCAGTTGGACATGCGAAGTCGCAGTTGGTCCGCGGCTTGAGGAGAAGGCGTGCAGTTCCGCTACAAGCGATGTTGGAGGATGCGGGACTCTCGCCTCGCAAAGCCCAGCTCTTCTCTCTGAGAGGTGGAGGAATCCTTTGCTCATGCATGTGCAATTTCGCCTGTACGCCTCGCATGTTGGCTGAACGCCACACCAGTTTCCAGGGTGGTGGGGTCTTACGGTGCCGCTGGAAGGAACGGAAAGACAAATTATCTGCGCCCGGATCCTTGCACGTCGTATTGCAGCTAAAACTCCTTCCAGCTGCCCAGGAAGCACATTCCGGATCATTTAGGATCAAAATACAGATGTCGAGACATGCAAGGTGCAAAGAGATGGAGTTGTGGTTGCGAGTAATGGACTCGATCGGTCTGGAAAAGGCCCTGGTGGGGAGCGGCCCGTGGTCGGAGATCGGGTGGTTCGTCACCCAAGACCCCGCCCATAGCAGACCGCCTAAGGCGCGGGAGTGGGTTAGCCACCCGCTGAAGCTAAATGACCGGAACATCAGCCAGTCAACCACAACTACCTCTGCGCTAGCATCCCCAGATCACGGACTTCGTATACCGTCTGCGTCGAGAAGAAATTTCTGCACAGCCGCGCATGAGGGATCAATCCTACAGGGGCCAGAAGATGCATCCTATAGACGCCCATCTGACGACCGATATTTGCCAACGCTTTCCTGGGTCCCCAGCCGCGCACACCATGCTCCAAGGGGTATTGCTATTTACGTGCCGAACATTTGGAACCTCGTGTGGCGGCTATCGAGTACAAGCTATCCCACGTGTAGAGGCGCTTTACCACGTGCGGAGCATTAGCATAAGCCGTACTGACTCTCCTCCTGGCAATTGGACGTAGACAACGGCACGTCGAGTACCAGTGCCGAGGACTATCTTCAGAACCAGAGTTCGGTCTGATGAGAGCAACTCGTGGACTATTCATTGACCCTTTTCGCCTCCTCAAGGCACATCATATTTAAAGAACCCTCTGGACGCGCAAAGCAAAGTATCAGAGTGGCACAGCCAACCTGGCTCATACTCTAACACTCAAAACTTCAGTTC
The DNA here is from genome assembly GCA_010015745.1 of Setomelanomma holmii. Classification (NCBI taxonomy): domain Eukaryota; kingdom Fungi; phylum Ascomycota; class Dothideomycetes; order Pleosporales; family Phaeosphaeriaceae; genus Setomelanomma; species Setomelanomma holmii. The sequence goes on from ML978293.1 coordinate 46,755, forward strand.
CTTCGCTTACTGCCCATAGGCCTTAATCTTAATATTAATTAGCCGCGCTCTGACCGGACCGGTCCTACGGATTCCAGCCAACCACTTCAACAGCACTTTCGCCCATTCATCGCGTAACAGTTCTCTCCGGTACCTTTCTGCCACACAACATGCGCGGTACTCTTGCAGCCGCGTGGCTTTTGCCACTGGCTCTTGGAAGCGCCATCCCCTCCCAAGAGAGCCATATCGACAAGAGGTCATTTGATCTCGTCAATGATATTCTCGCCGGTTTGGGCAGTATCAAGCAGGATATGATGGCTGGTGGAGCTGCCATCAACCAGCAGCTCTACCAAGCTATCCAGCAGCCTGCTCAGTACAAGAAGTGCAACCCCACGAACATTCAAGTCCGACAAGAATGGTAAGGTTTCAGCCACGAACTTTATTCGGCACCAATTGACATCTACCAGGTCGACATTTACCTCTACTCAGAAGAAGGACTATATCAGCGCAGTCAAGTGCCTTGCCAAGCTGCCACCGAAAACTTCGAAGGATGTCTGTCCAGGGTGTCGAAACCGTTACGATGACTTCGTCGCCACCCACATCCAGCAGTCCTTCAACATCCACGTGACTGGCAACTTCCTCACGTGGCATCGGTACTTCACCTGGGCGTACGAACAAACCCTCCGCAATGAGTGCGGCTACAAGGGCAACCAGCCATACTACAGCTACTCGCGCTGGGCCAGCAACCCAACCAAGTCTCCCCTGCTCGACGGTTCTGACACCTCCATGTCCGGCCAGGGCGCTCTCGGCTGCACCAACCAGACATTCACCGGCATCCCTCTCAACACAAATCCCAAGATCAAGATTCCCAAGGGTCCCGGTGGCGGTTGCGTGACCTCCGGCCCCTTCAAGGACTGGCAAGTCAACGTCGGCCCCCTCTTTCCCGGCTCGATTTGCGCACCCCTGAACCCGAATCAAGACTTCACGCAACCCGGCTACGGCCTCGGCTACAACCCTCGCTGCCTTACACGCGACATCACCAGCTTCTCTGGCGAAGGATGGCTCAAAGACGACGACGTCGTGTCGCTCCTGAATTCCCCGACCTACCAGTCCTTCTGGGAAACGCTCCAGGGCGGCCCACCAGATAGCAGCTTCGCCAACGGCTTCATGGGCGTACACACGGCCGGACACTTCATCATCGGTGGCGATCCAGGTGGTGACTTCACTGCTTCCCCTGGTGACCCATACTTCTTCTTCCACCATGCTAGCATCGATCGCATCTACTGGATCTGGCAGAACTTAAAGCCTGCAGAGCGCACTTTGGCTTTGTATGGTGGTACTACGATCTCAGATTTGAGTGTGCCAGCGACGTTGCAGGATAAGTTGGCTATGGGTGCTGCGTTTGGTCCGGAAATCACGATTGCAGATGCGTCGAGCACAATGGGAGGGGCGCCGTTCTGTTATACTTACATCTAGATGGTGCTACATCTCAAGTGGAGATGTAGTTGCGTAGAGACTTGTACATTTACTTTAAGACTTGCGGATAATTCAACCTAGACCATCTTCCAATCCATCGAATTTACATGGTATGCATAATTGCCTTGGTGATTCTCCTTCGATATGAACGCTCCTCAGGTGCACCCAAAAGCTCCATGCTGACTACTTCTTAAGCTCTCGCAGGTATTAGTCGTATTCGTACTGTGTTGCTTGACGCGTCCAGTGTCTTGCATATGCGCTTTTCACCACAATCTTGACAGTGAATAGTCGTGCTATACACAACTGACCGCGCTGCTCGACCTCGAGCCTAGTGTTGAGTGATTCCCAACATACTTCAACAGACCGCAAATCATCGAGTACGAAGTTGTACCGCGGATTCAATGGGATGGGAGGGTGCTGTTCATGGAGTGTGCCATGATTGTGTTGCGAATTTCTGCGAGGGGGAGGGTTAGCTTTTTGGTGTGATGCCATCGTGTTAAAAAAGAATCTAGTGTTTCGATAGGCGGAGTTTTTCTCGACACGCGTGGATGGAATGACGATCTAGACTTGATGAGAGAGGTTGCTCACTGGGCGATAGTTTGAGCAATTGCGACTCTTGCATTGTAGACGTTGTATCTGGAGCAACGTTCTCCATTGTGAGTAGGCGAAACTAGGTGTTGTTGCAATTCTAAAATGAAAGGAGAGAAGGGACAACAGAAATGAGAGCTACGAGACATGCGATTCGAGCAATTTGGGAGATATCGCAAGACGTAAAATAACATGATCCGTGACAGGCACCCGCACATTAGCGTTTATCCAATGTCCCGAGGGCCAGACTCTCTTTCCAAACCAATATTTTCGAGCCAGAAGAACAACACAGAACCAAGATGTCTTCGGTGATGACAATTTCGAGTCCCCAAGAACACTGGTTAAGAAGTCTAAGGTTGCTCAAGTTTCTTCGGACTCTCAGCCCGTCCAACCCTACTGCACCTCCCCTTTCGCAGTTGCTATCGCCGTTCCTGACGACCTATTTAGCGATAGTTGCAATCTCATCAGACACTTATGGCAGCTCCTTGGTCTTGTGAAATTGTGGCAAGAACATCTGAGAGGACTGGAACGATGCCGCGCTCCTTACCGACCTTGACCTCGTCGGCATGGGCGGTAATGCACTGAAGTTTGCGTCTTCGATGGTGCTTGCGGACCGCATACTATTGGCTTGCGAACTATTTCCGGTGGTGTACCGGCCTAGCTCAATGTCGTCGTAGTGGTCGTACAGGATGTCAGTTGTATTGATAGACTCGCGTTTGTCTGTTGACGCGGGCGACCGTGTAACGTATACATCCTTTTGTACTTGGACGCCGCCTTGGGCATCAACGGATACGGAGTGATGGGGCTCGGAGATGTACCCGCTCTTGCTTTGTGAAGTGTTGAGCAAAGAGACGAATTTCCCAAACACGTGTGTAGTCGTCTTGCTACCTTTGGCACCCAAATGCGCGGTATCTTTGGAACCCTTGGAGTCGCTCGGTGTCTTCGACCGAGAAAATGAAGCGATTTTATCGTGGAAGAAGTGCTTGAAGAACACCTTAAGCGAGGGTGCGTTAGCGCAAAATGCCCCAACGTGCAGTTCGAGCATGGTGGTCAGCATAAGATCCCACGTCGACCAAGTTACATCGTAGGTATCGTAAAAGGTGCGCCAGCTGTAGTATGCACGCAGAGCACCTACAGCAACGACACCGTAACCAATGCTGAAGATGCCAAAAAGGGCAAACTTCTGCCGCAATGGCATCTGGAGTTTCCAGTACAAGAAGGTGGACAGGATGGCGGTGACGAGATCCTGCGCTGCTGATATCAGCGAAGCAGCGAAGACATCAGCGCCTTCATCGAAACAGTGGTATTTGTATCCCTTCAAGCGTTTGTTGATGTCAACCTGGTCCCAGAAGGCTGATATCGGTTTGCAACCGAGTATTGGAGCCAGTGTTAGCGCGATGGTGTATGCGATGATGCAGCCGATAATGATCCAGGTTGTCCAGCGGAATGCTTTGGATACCGCCCGCGATGAGAGACGGCGGTAGAAGAGAAGAATGGAGATCTTGATCAGACCCGATGCACCGCAGAAGATGCATTCGACAGCTAGAACGTATTTGCGTGACTCGACAAATCTCTCTGAGTCCTTGACAGCGTCCAGATCCCATATATGATGGTCGAAGCCACGTGAAGCCGCTGCGATGTGTTAGTATTAATACGTGCAGAGGCTTAGTTGCTCACCTATGGGCAGCAGAACTGTCAGCGCGATGAGTGGTAGCTAACGCGGTCAGACGTCGTCGTTCCGTCTACAGTGTAACGCACAGTGGCTGCTAGCATGAACCAGTCGTCCCAACCTGGATTCCTTTGGTGAAATATCCTGACCCACAGTCTCGCGAGTAGTAATGCGATAGTAATCGGACCACACACAACGGCAAGTAATGTCACTGTATTTGGTCTCTTCTCGGGATTGATGTAATTTGGGGCCGGCCAAGATAGCATTACCTTAATGGTGGGGTGTATTCCGCCTGGCATGATGCATGCGTTTTGAAGTCCGATGTCTTGCACAGACTAAACGTTCGAGCGCAACGGTGATTATGTAGTGAACTCATGAAGGGATATACCTGGCATAAGTGCATCGCGGCTTGCTGCGACGAGATTCTAGCAAGGATGCATGAGATCTGATGCCCATGACGTGACGAAGTGCTATTGCGAGGGTTCACGGCAGTTGATTTCGGTTTCTGAAAAGCAAGTCGTAGTTTCAGTCGGCGGAGCTCGAAAATGTTCGTCGATCATTGTCTACGTCCATATCAACGTCTGAGATGCTTACCGGATTGAGCACCGCGTGCAGATGTCAAGGGTTCGGGAGACGTAGGCGAATGGCTTCTGCTGCTCTAAGCACGATTTCGGCGCCGGCAACCAAGCTTTTACGGGAGGCCGACTGGATTGAACACGACGGAAGTTTCGGTCGGCGCATACAAAAGCCATAAGATCGAGCGAGTGCATCCGAACAGGTCTTCGTGTTCCATCGCCAGCTGCTTGTAGACATGTCCGACACGTGTGTATGCACCCGATGAAAATGACTTTCATGATTTGTTGTTGTACCTACGCGTGACGTCTCGAATCTGCGTTCATTGCTTTTTGTGTCGAGATGAAGTTGCTCATATGACGCATATAGGCTTAATCAAGCTTGACCAATTCATTACCAGTCCAGGGGGTTCGAAACGGCCGTGAACCCTTGGCAGCCTTATCCAGGAGCAATGTGCGCCAAGCTCCACAGTGTAATTCCATGACGAGTCCCGCCCATGAATTGGTGTGCCCGAGTATGATGGGATCGAAAATCTTTGTCATCAATAACGATCCTATGTCGCGTTGTTGATGACATTCCTGATCTGTTCGCATAAGCTCGTAAGATTCGGAAGCCATTACAATCTTCCCAAAGAAGAAGACGTTTGCCATTTTAGTGAAGACGTGCAGATGCATGTGAAGTGCCTGATGCTGCACGATCATGCATGCAGGTCTGGTCACCATCGACCAGGATCCATGGACCCATTATTTCCGGACCTGGTGTATCGATGAGAGGGATTTGAGCCCATGGTCGAAGGTCGTGTCATGGTTGATTCAATATATTGGACTCACAGATATCCAGGACTGACGGTCTGGAGATTCGTCTGGCCTGGTCAACAGGCTGCGTCCAGCTTCTCGTTTGACCAATAATCTCTGTATATCGACAACAGATCTATATTTCGCTGTTTATGTAGCTTGATCTTGGCAGGAATGAGTCCGTCATTCGATAAGGCACGTAAATGTGTGGATGGGACATAGTCGCGAACCACATTGTCGTTCTTTGGGTTCTTGAAACCGTTGAAGGGAAAAAGCAACCGAGGCCAAGAACGATGCAGGATACGCGGATCTTCACGACCGACATTAATGCCATCCGGCAAGATGGCAGAAAGGCGGGGTGTGAGCGGCCAGAGATGTGGGTCATCTTGAAGACGATGAGATGTCCGTTATGGGTGACGAAGGGATGCCGGAATTGGAAGAGGGCGGCGGGACGGCAAGCACGATTCATCGCGGCCAGTGCCGCGATCCGCTAGCGCCGCGCTAGGCCCCACAGCCCCTCACAGGCTGCTCGGCCGAATCTCCAGTTCTTGCAACCACAATACCAATACAGCGTCTCATCATGACCCTCAATCTTATATCTCCAGGCCAGCCGCCGCCCTTTTCACTACCTATCTACTCACCGAAGGACCCTTTCGCAGGTAACTTCTTGTTCTTCATTGTGCAGTCTGCGAGTGTACAAGATGAGGCCTCACAGCGACACGTATAGCGACATGTATAAAGATCAGCAGGAGCACGGCGTTGTGGCTCACCAGGACTCGCATATCTTGACACCAATTGCCCCGACCAACTCCCCACAGTTGAGCATCGACATCGCTAATTGTCCCATCGCCTTTGCCGTGCAGTGAATCCATTACCAGTATGTCTTTCCAGCCACACATCGACGATGCTTGCGAGCGAGCTGTCACACCGGGACCAGACCGTGTGTTGGCGGGCGTGGCACTTGCCGCCGTTGTAACCAGGGGGAAAGGCACGAGAAGCGCGGTCCACATTCCTTTTGCACTGATTGAACGCTGGGACGTTGTAAAAACAAAGTAAACATCGAGCGAGATCGGCTCTGTCACCAGCATCCGAAAAGTATCCACCGTCGACAAGAAGCACATGAGTCTTCCCGATTCTTTTGTACCTGCAGACATCAGATCACACGCAACGCCCAACGTCTTCCAATACCCATCAATTCGCGACAACGCTAACGCATGTATCACAGATGAGCATGCTGCTCCGCCAGATTTCAAGGCCGCATATGGCACATTGCAGCTCGACCCTGCTTCGCCCCCTGTAACGACTAAGACGGTCATGTGGACAGCATCCTGCAACAAGCTTGCCACGATCATTGCTGTTCTGCAGTGTGTTGAGCGAGGCTTGTTTGCACTTGACTACCCGGCCGATGTTAATAGACTACTGCCTGAGTGGAATGACCCTGAAATCCTGACTGGCTTCACCGAGGATAGCAAGCCAATCGTGCAACCCGCAAAGCAGAAGATTACCTTGCGTCAACTACTCACTCACACAAGTGGAGTCGGATATGACTTTTTCCACCCACTGCTCGTCCAATGGAGCAGAACCGAGGTGAATCGCATCTTTCCTATCGAAAGCCCATTGTCGAAGGCTTCGGACACCCCCTTGTCTTTGAACCAGGGACAGGTTGGGTCTACGGCGGGGGCCTTGACCTCGCAGGCTTGATGTTGGCAAGAGCTACCAAGGCCACGTTGGAAGCATACATGCGCCGGAACATCTTCGACGTACTAGGCATGAACGATGCACCCTTCGGCCCGCTTGAGCACAACAACATGGCAGAAAACTTGATGTCAATGACTTCGCGAGTGGACACTGGCCTCGTCGACGGATATACGCCAGGCGCACTCGAGACGCCCATCGAGCCCCAAGACGAGTATGGCGGTGCTGGGCTATTCAGCACCGCAGACGACTTCCTCAAGCTCTTGAAGTCGGTTCTTCACGACGGCAAGCTTCTCAAGTCCGAGAGCATCGATCTCATGTTCACGCCAGCGCTTTCGGTAGCTCAGCGTGAATCGCAAAACGCATGGCTCTCGAATCCAGTAGTGGCAGCTATCATGACTCCGGGTGAGTCTCTTGTGGGCACTCTTGGTGCTGGCGAATGGGTACACGGCATAGGAGGAATGATCAGACTGCATGAGGGCGACGATGGTTTGAAGCCTGGAACTATGCACTGGGGAGGCGCACCAAATCTGAAGTCGTGGATTGACCGTACTGGTGGGACTTGTGGATTCTTTGGACCACAGCTGCTCCCCTCGGGGTGAGGTGAAGCATGCTTTCCTCGGGAAGTTGTTTCAGAAGGAGATGGTGTCGCACTTTTCGAGGGCAAGTGGCTGACCAGGTGGGCGTAATTTATTTCGCGCAATACTTCCAATCATCCTGGAGCATATACTGGTGCAGAGCAAAATCTAAATTCGTCTCATCCGTGGATCGAAGTCGTCAAGCATTGGCTCCCCGCACAATTTGTAACCAAGTGTGGAGACTGTGGCTTATCTGTAGTGCTGACACAGCGCGTTCGCGTTCTTTTGGCGCCATGACGTACCATTGCATCTTTTTCCGTTGATTCTCAGGCCCTATCAGACGCCATCAAAGCCAGCAAAATCTTGACCGCCTTCAGATCTGCCGCTTTGTGAAGTCGCATTACTGGATTATTCAAGCTGAAGAGGTCGCTGACGCTTACTTTCGGCATGCAAAGTTACGATGCATGCTTTGGGCCTCCCAACAGATTCTTGCAAAGCATCGGCCAACTCAATGGGTATATGTGCCAAAGGACCGTCGTCATTGATTGAAGGCCATTCATACCTACCGGACAATCCGGACAGAGCTACCGACGCTACACTACGGTTCGCCGGCAGATCCACTGCTCCACGCGACGTCAGCGAAACAAAGACTATTTACACTGGTGCATCTCGTCGAACTGAGCGCAACGCCAATTTAAGCAGCCTGGCACAAGCAACGCCCTCCTGAAAGCCACATCCCACTACCGCAACTATGCAGGAGGAAGACTACGAGGTTCTTCGCAACGAAGCGAATGCGAACCCATCGCGATACGAATCGTGGGACCCCAACCGGCAATTCCGCAGCCAGTACAACGAATTGCACAGGAACGACGCACAGCTCTCGGAGCGGGAAAGGGCCGAGGCGGCGAACAGGCAAGAGCATGGCGCAACTCCTCAATTGGAGGCAGTCGCGACCCCGCTGAAGAATGAAGAGGAAGTCGCGCCCCTCTCACGCCAATTGAGCACCTCTTCGATCTCGAGCTCCGCAAGCTCCAATTCCACACACAGCGCTCGCCTCGAAGAGATACGAACCGCACACTCCACACCCGCACGCGAACGTCGTCCAACTGCTAATTCCACAGCCTCGAGTGGCAACTTCCTTCAGCTGCACCCCACCGAACGCGACCCCGAAGCCATCCGCCGTATCGAGACACATCGCAGCCAGCATGCGACGACCGTGGGAGCCGCGGCAGTCCAATCGCGCCTCACACGCACAATCTCGCGGCGGCGCACTGAGAAGCCGCTGCCAGACATGGGCGCTGGAAAGCCATACCCACCAGCATTGCCAGACCGCGAGGAGTACGTCGTTGAATTCAGCGGCAAGGAAGATGCGATGCACCCCCAGAATTGGCCGATGAACAAGAAGCTGTACCTCGGCGCAATTTTGGCATTTGATGCGCTGAGTGCGACAATGGGATCGAGCATCTTCTCGTCTGCTATTCGGCCTGTGTCGATGGAGTTTGGCGTCATATCCGAGGTTGGCACGCTCGGAACGAGTTTGTTCGTGTTTGGATATGCCTTTGGGCCATTGGTATGTTTGTGCGATGCGAAAGAAATGTTGGGAAAGCTGAGCTAACAACTTGCAGATGTGGGCACCCTTCTCCGAATTGTACGGCAGGAAGCCTCCCATCATCATCGCCGCATTCGGCTTCGCCATCTTCAGCATCGCAGTCGCTGTGGGTAAAGATCTTCAAACGGTGCTCATATGCCGCTTCTTTGCCGGTCTCTTTGGGTCCGCCCCGCTCGCCATCGTCGCCGCCGTCTTCGCCGACATGTTCAACAACAAGGTCCGTGGTCTGGCGGTTGCTGTCTTCTCTGCGACCGTCTTCATGGGACCACTGCTAGCGCCCTTCATCGGCGGCTTCATCACCACCAGTTCTCTTGGTTGGCGCTGGACTGAGTATATAAGCTCTTTCATGGGCTTCCTCGCTTTTGGACTGCTCTTCTTGTTTATGGAGGAGACATATCCGCCTGTAGTCCTTATCAACAAGGCATCGGAGCTCAGAAGGCGTACCAAGAACTGGGGGATCCATGCCAAGCAAGAAGAAATCGAGGTCGACTTCAGAGAGCTGATTGTGCGAAATGTCAGTCGTCCTATGCGTATCCTGTTCACGGAGCCAATCGTGCTGCTCATTACACTCTACATGAGCTTTATCTGTAGGTACCATTCTCACCTTTCCTTGATTAATGCTAACAATGCTCTAGACGGTTTACTTTACCTGTTTCTGACGGCCTATGCCCTTGTGTTCGAAGGTGTCTACGGCTGGTCGGCGGGTGTGTCTGGTCTCGCATACTTTGGCATGGTTGTCGGAGAGATTATCGCCTTCATCGCCATCGTCCTACTTAATCCTCGTTACGCCAAGCAGCTAGAAGCGAACAACAACATTCCCGTGCCCGAGTGGCGTCTACCTATCAGCATGGTCGGAGGCGTACTGTTTGCCGGCGGTCTCTTTTGGTTCGGCTGGTCTGGCTACACCGGCAAGGTCCACTGGATCGTACCTGTGCTGTCCGGACTATTTACTGGATTCGGCATCTTCTCCATCTTCCTGTCGCTGCTCAACTACATCGTCGATGCCTATCTCATGTTCGCTGCATCCGCCATTGCAGCGAACACCTTCATGCGATCAATCTTTGGAGGTGTCTTCCCGCTCTTCGCGACATACATGTTCAACGGCATGGGCATCGAATGGGCATCGACACTACTTGGTTGCGTGGCTGCGGTACTTGTGCCAATGCCGGTTGTTTTCTACATTTTTGGCAAGAGGATTCGTGCAAAGAGCAAATTTGCACCTGCGCCTGATATTGCGCAGGATAAGAGAAGGGACGAGGAGAGCCGGTTGGGTGGAGATGTAGAGGGAAGTGGAGGCAGCACAACCGAGGCGGATGATGCGGGGAGCAGGGAGAAGGAATTGAAGAAGGAGAAGAGCAAGGAGCAGTGAATAGCCGTCGAACCTTTATGTTGAAAATGTAGCTAGATATTAATTGCACATGATGTCTACATGATCAAAGCTGAGGCCTCTCAGCTGCTCTTTACGCTAGGACTCACGTTCGCTTCTCCACCGTTCCATGCGGAAGTTTTCCGATACTCCACCACCCACAAGCCCGCTGCAATTCACGGCTTTACATTTCTTGCCAGATGGAGTAGTTTGCGATGCGACAAGTTTGCCGAGCCGGCATTGCCCCAAGAGGGAATGCAACCGTCACCTCATTCACCAATCAGATCAAAGTTCGGACGACAGACGTCCACGATGCCCCGCAACACGAGCAAAGTGACGCAAGGAGGGCTAGATTCTGAGGGCGGGGCATTGATGTTCCGCACAACTAGATGTCTTCATTGAGAGCGTTTTGGACAGCTGTGATCAACAATCTTGCAGAGCAGAGTGTATACTCGTCTAACCTTCCGCATCTGAGATTGTATAGACGCGTATAAACTCCAACCTCACGCACTCTACTAACGCACATCCACATACATTGACCTATACCCCCTAGCCTTTCCTCTTGCTTCTCCTCCTTCTTTCACCATCAACTACCAATCCCTACATCGTGCCTCACCCACCCCATTCAACCTACCCAATACCGCCAAAATGTCAATGTCCATCGAAGAATGCCAAACGCCCCGCCCGGGCTTTCCAAAGCCTGTCCCAAACACGCCGCAGAACGTGATGCAGCAATTTAGCATGAAGGGCAAGGTTGTGATTGTTACGGGGGCGGCGGAGGGAATTGGAGGTGCGGTTGCGGATGGGATTGCTGAGGCAGGTATGTATCCTCATGAGGAAGAGTTGGCTAGCATGTGGACGACGTGCTGAATTGAGGGGAAATTCTGGAAGGAGATGGACTTGATGAAGTCGAGGTATACGAATGAACTTTGAAGGCTGATTCCCGGTTTAGGTGGTGATGTCGCGCTGTGGTACAACAGCAACAAAAAAGCGTTTGAGCGGGCGGAGAATCTCGCCAAAGAACACGATGTTCGGACCAAGACATATAGCGTCGACATCACCGACCCGGCAGCCGTCAAGAGTGGAATCGCCCAAGTTGTAAAAGACTTTGGTCGTCTGGATGTCTTTGTTGCGAATGCCGGTACCGGCGACTCCAAACCCCTCTTGGATCAGTCTCTCGAGTCGTATAGCAATCTGATGAAGACCAACGTCGATGGCATGGTGTACTGCGCCAAGTACACCGGCGAGGTGTTTAAAAGCCAGGGAAGCGGGAACTTGATCCTCACGAGCAGTATAAGCGCGCATATTGTCAATGTGCCCGTCGATCAACCCATCTACAACGGCACCAAGGCATTCGTGTCGCATCTCGGTAAATCTCTGGCGCGCGAGTGGCGGGAGTTTGCGAGGGTGAACATCGTATCCCCTGGGTTCTTTGATACAAAGGTATGTACCCTAGCATCTTTCCTATCTGATGAAGGCACAGGATGTCTTCGTAATTGATTGATATGCTAACGTCTTGAGCAGATGGGCGCCGGACCACAAGTCATCAACGAGGGTCTGCGTATGATTCCGCTCGGACGACAGGGCAACGTGAAGGAGATCAAGGGCTTGTTCTTGTATCTGGCGAGTGATGCGTCGAGTTATATGACGGGGAGCGATGTTATTATCGATGGTGGATATGTATTGCCGTAAGATGTAAGCGCAGCGAATGTGAAGAGAAGGCATACAGAAGATAATGAGGTTGTGTATATGCCATGATTGTTGGTCTACGAATAACCTGGAAGGACAATCTTCCCGTGGTGAGAAGAATTTCAGATCTCCGACGGCAAGAAAGTCATGCTACGTAGCATGTGTTGTGCTGACTGTTGTATGTTCGTCATGGCCGGAAGTAGGAAGATTGTCCAACGTCTGGAGAAGAGCAGCGAAGGGTAACGCACGTGCTCCCTGCTGTACCCACCCATTTCTCAAGTCGTCTTCTGCACCCCAAAGACTCAATCCTCACAACACCAAAAGCACGAAGGCGTCCAATCGACAATAGTGCTAACATTTGGGAGTCCTTGCTAGCAATGGGCCAGGTCAATACTACGCGTGTCGCGCCCCAGGTTAAACATCAACCAGGATGTGCGTTACCGCACGAGCGTATGCTATGGAGAATCATGCCGGATTTGGTTTGCTACATCCAGGTTGACGAAGACCTCAGGACTGCCAACAACGTAATGTCGGCGTTGCCGAAAGCTGAATTTGAACCGCATGAGGCATGGATTGACTTCAGTATGTTGACTGAGTCTCAGATGGCAGTGGATGGCAGATTCGTGCTGCACTCGTGCGAGCACTACTGATCTCAGACGCATGCTGCCAGCGCAATGTACGCAGATGCCTCAATGGGGAAATTTGCTCTTCCCAGATTGTGGCTTGCGGCTAGATCGTTCGCTCCCCGCACTTCCACTTCCAGCACCCCACAATCACCTGCACGGGGAACATAGCCTTCCGAGCAGGCGGAAAGGTCGGAGAGACTCAAGACGTCTTCTGCCGAGGATGTTCAGCCGCAAGATGGCGCGCTTTAATCCTGTTCTCGCCGTGTTATATGCTACTCAAACAGGCACGTCAAGTCCGGCCCGATTCCACCAGCCTCAACATAGTGGCGAATTCCGCACAACGACTGTGCCATGGAGCGTCACCATGGAAAGTCTAGATTCATCATCATTGGGTTCCGAAAGTTATAACAGGCCCACTGTTTCCCCAGATTTTCCTTCCCCAGATCACGGCACTGGGACGATCACATTGAGCTTGGCACTTCAACACATTTCCCACGAAAACTTCGTCAATCTCTGTCCGTCCCTTCGCAATGTCTACTCTCTACGAGAAGGATGAGAAAGCAGGCTACGAGTTCAAGGAGAACATCTTTGAACAAGATGACGATGAAGCCGCTCTTGCGATTGCGGAGCTCGATGCGATCGAGCGCACGCCTGTGTCGCGCTTCGTGTGGCTTGTCACCATCACCTGCTCGGTAGCTGGTGGGCTCTTCGGGTACGATACCGGCATTAGTAAGTCGAATAACGAAGTATGACATGGGTATCTCGCTAACAGGAACAGTCTCCGCCGTCCTCGTCTACCTCGGGAAGGATCTCAACAACCGACTGATGAACAACCAAGAGAAAGAAGCCATCACCTCGCTGTGCTCTGGTGGTGCCTTCTTCGGTGCAATCGCTGCTGGTGTCTACGCTGATCGCTTTGGTCGCAAGACCGGTATCTACATCGGATGCTTCCTATTCACCGTCGGCGCATTGATTCAAGCAGCTTCATACTCGTTTGGCCAGATGTGCGTGGGTCGGTTCATAGTCGGACTCGGAGTCGGCAGCGCAGCCATGATCGCTCCGCTCTATATCGCAGAAATCGCTCCGACCAAGTATCGTGGCCGCATGATTGGTCTGAACAACATATCGATTACCGGCGGCCAGGTCATATCTTATGGAATTGGCGCCGGGTTCGCATATGTGCCTCATGGCTGGAGGTACATGGTTGGCCTAGGCGGTGTGCCTTCCATTATCCTAGCTTGTCTGTTGCCATTCTGCCCCGAGTCACCGCGACACCTCATTGCCAAGGGCAGAGAGGAAGAAGCGGCTGCAATCTTCCATCGCGTCTTCCACAAGGCCACTCCTGAACAGGTCCAGAACAAGATCAAGCTGATCAAGCTATCTGTTGCCGAAGCTGAGAACGCCACCGAGGGCAAGGGACGCTGGCAGATCATCAAAGAGCTTCACACAAACCCGAGGCACTTCCGCGCACTGCTAGTTGCCTGCGGCCTGATGGTCATCTCGCAGATGTCTGGGTTCAACACACTCATGTACTACTCTAGCACGCTCTTCGCCCTCGTCGGTTTCTCTAATCCCACCGCTGTTGGCCTCGTTGTCGCTGGAACCAACTTCGCCATGACCATCCTTAACGCTCTGCTCGCCGATCCTTGGGGCCGTCGCAAGATCCTCGTCTGGACCGCATGGGGAATGTCTGCCGGTCTTATGTCTGTTGCTGTCGCTTTCCATTGGATCCCGGTCAACACGTCCACGCTTGAGCTCGAGCAAAAATCTATCTCAACCGCTGCTATCGTCGTCCTTGTGTTCATCATCTTCTTCGTCGTTACCTACGGCGTTTCCGTTGGTAACACTGCCTGGATGAGCACCGACTTCTTCAGCCACGAAGTCCGCGCCATGGGTACCATGTTCTTGACCTGCACCTGCTGGGGATCAAACGGCAAGTCAAAGATAACCATATCCGACGAATCTGTCACTAATCTTCCTTAGTAATTGTATCCTCGACCTTCCTCACCCAGATGCACTCTCTTACTCCAACCGGCACTTTCGGCTTCTACGCAGCAATCTGCTTCATCGGATGGGTCCTCATCGTTCTCTTCTACCCGGAGGTGTCCGGTCTCACAATCGATGAAACATCGCAGGTCTTCGAGAATCCATTGTTGAAGATGGTGTCGTTCGCGCGCAAGAGGCGACAGGAACGCAAGGCTGCTGGCGCGCTGGTCCAGGCTGCGCCAAGTATGGCTGTTGGCCACTAGGCTCCATTTAAGACGTCATCCGAGTGTTCTACAGGGCATATTTGTGCTATGTCGGAAGCTCGAGGAGATTTCGAGGTGTTATAGGAGGGTAGCTCTTCCACCACCAGCTATTGCGACTGGTAGCATAAGGGGCCGTGTCACTCCCGAGCGGCCAAAGGCTGAGGGTCAAAGCCGCAGCAATATCTTATAGTATGTAAACAGGACCTCAACTTTCGCATCGTCTCGTCCAACGCCATACGCAATTTTGATAGCTGAGAGCAAGTATGAATCCGGAGTCGCGCACCACAATCGCACAACGCCATATCCGTGGAACCACCAATCCCAAATAGGAAGGTGCTAAAGGCGCGATCACTATTTGTAGGGCGCAATGTATCGTCAACATACTCGCATGTACATACTTTGATAAATTGCATACACTCTCTCCATACATGGGAACCCAATCAATCGTTCATCACCATCGTCGATATTGACGGTCCTACACTACAATCTCCAGCACCGTCAAGTCATGACGACACCACTTCTCTCTACACCCATCCTCTTCAACGCCGCACAACTTAGATTCAACCAGGCATTAACATCCCAAATCACGAGTCTGGCAAATGAAGCTTTTATGCGCTCCAAGTCGCCAGACTGGGACAAATGGGATAATACGCGCGTTCGATTTCCGACCGTTGAGTCATACTTGGATATGCTGGACGCCAAGACTATCGTTGCGCTGATTTTTGATCGCAATGCCCAAAGTTTCGATTCGGTCAGTAACGGAGTGCATGAGAGGGAGAGAAAAAAGAAAGAGCAAGGAAAAGTCATTGCGTGCGCAGCTGCGGTGCCGTGGAAAGGTGGATGGAAAAAGGAAGGCGCGGAAACGGAAGACGGTTGGGAGATCAAAGCTGTGTGTATTGATGGGGATGTAAGGTATTTGAAGAAGGGGCTCGCTGTGCAGGTTATGAAGGCGTTGGAAGATGAGCTGGTTGTGAGAGTGAAAGAGCAGCGTTCGTCGCGATTTACAAATGGTGTGAAGAATGGTAGTGTTGATGGAAAGGGAAGTGTTACATTGTGGATCTTGACGGCGGAGTGTATCAATGGCGCGTATTGGCGGAGAAGAGGGTACCGTGAGATTAGGAGAAGCAGGGAGGGTGATGGGACGTGGGGGTGTAAGACGAGCTTTGATTTGGTGGTGTTTAGCAAAGATGTCGAATATGAAGTCTGATAGCTTATATTCGTCACCGATATCGAGACCTGGATATCTGCCAACGCTGATGCTTTTTGCCTGAGAATAAGCCCGTCCAAGACGAATTTCTCGGCCGACGCCGAATTCTTTGGCCGGCTGCAGATGACCGCCTCCATCGATACTGCGGTTACACCAGACTGGAGACCTTGTCGTCCATCGGCACCAGTACAATCACATAAAAGTGTACTGCGGTCTCGTCGAATAAGGTATCCAATCCCATTCTGCACGCGTGCATAACACTGCAGTCTGCCCTCGTTGTTGTCAGTGTCTCTGCTTCCTGCTACTCTTTGAATACAAGCTCGATGCAAACCGTGTCTCGCGGTGTCAACGGATGTATATAAATCTTCGCCAGCTTGTCGCTACGTGATAGTGCAACCCATCTCTCGTCGTCAAGGTTGATGAAGTATGTGAGGTTGCTGCAATACAGCAAAATCGTTCTGGTCTAAACCAATGTCTGGCACTGCTTGAACCTGGTGTAGTAGCGACTTTGTATAGGGACTCATCGGAGTCGAAAGCGCAGGTGAGTTCGGGGCAATCCAGACGCAGTTTGGAGAACTGTAACGGATCGGCGGATGGAATGTCATCATTTGCATCCCACTGCGTAGCGTCATCGATATAGACTGTAATAGCCTTCAGAGCCGTCGCCTGCACGATGGTCGTGTCGGGAGAGAAGTTACAGAAGGTGCAGAGGAAGTAATTGAGGTCTTCGAGCTTAAGATCGATGCGGAGCGAGGCGAGATACAAGGGAAGCCACTCTGCGCGCAGCTGCTTGCATACATGCGCCAATGAAAAGAGGAGCTTCTTCGGAACGTCGCGCGCTTTAGAGCTATCCGTACGGTGGATCACCTTCACTCCTTCTATATTGTAGGAGATGGGTGTCGCGTATATCACGCTTCGCAGCTCTGCCTTGATGTCAGCGCCATTGATTTGCGAACATGGGGAGGTACTTACCCGTTGATAGCTGAAGAAACGGAAAGGCCATACTCGTGCGGTATCTTCGGATGTCTTCGCTGGAAGTCAGGTTGCTTTGTGCTTGAGGCGCGCTCTCAGATTGCAAAAGGGATTCAATAATGGTAGAGGCGCCCGGAAGGTGCAAGCTGCAAGGACTTGGCAGCTGCTCAACATACAGTATCACGCTAGCGATCGTCATGCTGACTGTTTACCCACATTTACTTCCGAGTGTGGGACTCGCGAGACACCTTGAATTCAATGTATACGGAAAATCTATCGAACGAAATATGTCCCAGATGTCGCAAATCCTGGTTGATGGTTGCTAAGCCACGGGCGACTTGCTGTTTCGTAATACAGACTCTGACTCCCCGACCGCTTTGGTTCTTATCCTCACTGAATCAGGCTCATTCCCAAGACCAGTCTCGTGCCCCAATACACTGTCTCTAACCCCAGGCGACGGACGTCTGGCAAATAGCATTGCACGAGAGGTGCGTCGATCTTACGTCCCGGCGGCTGTTGCTTGAACATTAGCTCAACATTCACCGTGTTCGCCGGCTCCCATGAGTCAAGCACTATCTTCGCCAACTTCCTCTCTTGCACCAGTGAGCGCCACTTCTTGTCGTTTGCTTCGAGAAGACTTGTCAATTCTCGACAGTCTTGTTCGATGCGGTCATATACACTGGCATTCCGACAGATGTTACTGTCTCCCTTGAGACGTGGATTAGGCTCCAAAGCACAAAGAAGCTCGGGATGACAGAGGCGCAGCTTGATTAGTGGCAGGAGATTCGTCGGCGGACAGCGGATGCCTTCAGCCTGCCCATACGAACAACCGATGAAGACGGCGATGGACTTCGGGCATTGCAACCGCGCGAGCTTGCCTTCGTGAAAAGTACGGCAGAACGTTCGAAGGAAGTCGTTGAGAACGCGCAGCTCGAGACTAACTTCGAGTTTCGAGAAGTATAAAGGCAGGAACTCGTCGTGAAGCTCTTTGCACACGTGTGACAGAGGGATGAGCAGCTCGATTCGTGTGCCGAGCATCTGTGGCGCCGCTTTTGACCGAAAGGCTAGTCGTCGTACACCGGCCTCGATAAGAAGCTCGTATATAGTGTTTCGGAGTTCTATTCTAATATTAGCTCTTTTATCTCAAGACGAGAATGTTCTGGGCTTCCCTGCTGGCAGAGTGCGCAACAAGCAAGCGATAGGCAGATTGATTACCAGATTAGACTATCACGAACCAGATGGTGGTCTTTAGAGGCCTAATACGGTAATCAATCTGCCTATCACTTGCTTGTTGCGCACTCTACCTGTTGGCAGCTGAAGGTATGCGAAGGCTGCGTGCTTATGGTGGCGTAGCATGTTGTCGCCCGGTGGCCTTCGGATGTTGGTCGTAAGTTCAGCAGTTGAGTGGATCAGTGGTAAGCAAACGTGATATGAGAGATGCTTACGCGATTAGAGAGCCAAAAGTCATTGTTTATTCAGTACACTGGTCACGTGAGACTAAAATCATGTCAGATCTTTCACTTTCACTCAACTGATGACGCGACGGACGGCTCCGTGCTACCATGATGAGTTACCCAACTTATTTCGCGACCATAAGCTCCTCATGTGCTGGTCCGGATTCTTGAGGCAACAAATGACCCCCACTGTGGTTCGCTGTACCACATTTTAGCTTATTGGGATACTGAATGCTGTCAAGATGACAGCATTTCGCTTCCTTGATCTACCCGCTGGGAACAGAGCCAAGCACCAATCTCTCGACCAGGTCAGCTGACGAGACACAGAGTTGCGCAACCGAATCTACGAGTTCAGCTTCGTAAATTTCTCCGAGCCCGTCGGATTACGAAGAGTACGATTGCATCCGGGAAACGGAGTCAAGGTGTTGCAGCGGCCATGGTACCGATTGGCGTTAGCGCAAACTTGCCAGCAAGTGTGAGCGGAGTACCTACCCCTCTATTTCCGAAAGGCTACCGTGGCTGTGCATCCCAACGACCTTTCCACGTTCCTGAACACCTTTTACGAACCCGAAATCGTTCGCGATCATGGTCCTCGACAACTTGACGTCCATCTCCCGGATACATACGACGAAACAGATCCGATCAACATCATACCGCTGTTGAGGATACATAAATCAGTCTCTGGATTTGTGTGCCGCTTCTATATCAAGTACGAGGACGTAGATGAACGCGGTGGATCCTGTTTCGAAAAGGGCTATTACCATAAGGCTAATGCGCTTTTCAAATGTGGGGACCAACGGTGGCTAGAGTTGCTCGGCTCAGAATCAATCAGCAAGCTGGACGTGAGTTACGCTGTCACTGATGGCGACATGGATCTTGGAGTGGAGCTTGCAGAAGGTTATATGCTGGGAACGTAGGACCTACTGCAAAAAACCATTCTTGTTCTTCGGAACCCTGGTTTTGGCTGCCGCACGCTCCTCAGGTACTGCGTGGACAGCGGGCCCGAATTGCTAGTCAAGTACGAGCACGACGGACAACCTGAGACCTCGGTGTATGACTAGGAACAGGTGGCCAAGGGATCACGAGCCTCTCTTGTAATGTCAGTGACGATCAACAGGCTGGCCAACAAGCTTTCCAATCACAGGTTCAGCTCCGGATAAGAGCGTACCATAACAACTGCACATTGCTATAGTTATGTTCTCGGACTTATCGACAATGCAACCCCATTTCCGATTCAACCAATACATCGTGAGACCCAATGGATCATGCCTGCAGGCAAAAGCGGCCTGAACCAGTGCTGCGTCTTGGCTATCGTTGTGTGCACACACACGACCGACGCACTCTCCCTTCCTCTCGACCTGAACATCTAGGAGCTCGTACAGACTCCCAGCACGAGCGTCTCAAGTGTCACCATTGAACGATGCGGAAATGGCATTTCCATTCCTCAAGCTTCCCGGCGGTAAGGCTCTGACAGCTCGTCGCGCGGCACCTTCAGAACTAACATTTGCAGAAATTCGAAATTACATCTACCAGTACGATGCGCAAGGAACACGACGCGTAGCTCCCGGACGTAGGTGGAAGCGGAATGCTCCCTACGCAGCTCTCACGAGAGTGTGTCGTGAGGTCCGGAAGGAGTATTGTCCTATTCAGCGATACGCAGCGCGAATACAGATTGCCTGGCATCACGTGAACGACTTCTTTGATGTCTTCATGAAGCCCAAAGACGACACGGGTATACCGGCACAGCTCATACAAGTCATGATTCAACGGGAGACCACTTACGGCGCTGCGCTGCACTTTTTACCGCTGATGCAGTTGAAGTGCACCTACCCATCGCTCCAGTGCGAATTCCAATACGAGGAACGCGCAAGTTCACTCTTGAGACGTTTCGTTCAATTCATGCTGGAGTTAGGGTTCTCCAGTCGGAACATACCAAACGAAGTCGATGAATGCCAGACGCTGAACTCGCTGGTCAACATGAACGACCACTATGCATGGCTACGACACCCGATTTCTGCGGAATGGATCACAGCTACGAAGGTACGCAGGGTTTATGCCGATAACTTCAGCGGCTTGTTGGAGCTTGGCGCTAGGTGGAGTGGTGCCTCCAATCGCTACTTCCAGTATCGCTTTGGTGAATGGGGAGGTACGATGACCATCTGGCATCACGAGAGAAGCCGAAATCCTCCATTCGTCGTGGTATTACGTGGCGTCGAGGTGGAAATGGCCTGGGGTCCCGCGAGCGATGTAACTGATTCAGACCTTGAGTGGACTTGTCGCACAGAAGATGGGATACTTGCTCCATGGATTGGAGAAGCACGTTCTGCTTCGCCGCAAAACGGGAGGTTAGGCAGCCTCGGCTAGACTTGCCTCGTCTGAACCCCCGCCGCCACACATTATTTCATGAACGTTGTTTCACACGACGGCAAATTCAACATCTCCATCGTCTCTAAACATCATCAAGAACGATACCAAAGCCTGCACGAAATGAGATGTCTCTCGATCTGTTCTTCCGGCGCTTTCAAGAACGCGTGATCCTGCCGCCTGGAGCACGCTAGCAGAAGTCTCTCCTCCTCCTTCGTCCTTTTCGTGTCAAGCATCCTTTCCAAACATCTCGAACACATTGTTTCCGTGTTGAATTACGAATTACAAATCTATACTGTTCGTGAGGTCTTGCGATAGAGAAGAGACCAGGTGCGTGCGATCATAACCTTCATCATGATCGCTGCGGTCTGCGAGCGCGTTGCCTGTACGGACTCGTCGCGCTCAGAATTCCTCAATGTGCACCTACTTACAAGTTCTAGCACTTCGCAGTCAGATCTTCTCCTCGCTATCTGGCGAGGCCAAAATCGCATGGGGAGATCTACCCGAGTTCCCCAGGGCGTTTCAAATCTTGGAAGGAAAAGACGCGCGCCCTCCCAAATTGCTCAGAATAGATCTCACATACGGATTCGTCTCTGGCGGACGCGCGAATGCAACCCTAGCAGTCGACATTCTACCTTTGATCCACCTTCAACATCGCTTCCCAAGTATGGTGATCGAATGCATATGGAACACCAGCAATACCGTATACAGCCAGGTAGTCCTCGACGAGGCGGAAGAAATCATGCATATCATCAACCTCAAGAACAAGAAGTGGCTCGAGCTCATCGCCCAGAACAAACTGTCCAAGATCGAAGTCCGCCGGTTGTGCAAGTACTGTGGCGACATTGAGATTGTGTTAAGGTCGGGGCGGGAGTCGCAGGGAGTTCTGGCGGCGGTGAGGAAAGAGGGCGCGCAGGTTGCGAGTATGCCGTTGCTGGAAGAGATGGGTGTCGCGCAGGGTAGAGGCGCTTGTTTCAATGTTTATATGACCGTGGCAAAGGATGAAGGGAAGACAAGGTAGCTGTTGAGCTTGCTGCCGCAGCGCACAACGTCCACGGCCTCGTCCTGCCGTATGCACGTGACGACGCGGCGTTTGCACTTGCCTCCAGATCGTTGCGCACAGTTCAAGCGACAAATCCTCACTTACGAATCCTCACCGCGCGATAATCACAGTGGGACAGTCGCATACAAGCCATGTGAGCCGACTGCGAGAAGAATGATTGACAGTCACTAACAGTGCTCAGATTTCGAGCACGCGCCTACCGCGCAGAGACTTCAGCGCCCTTATATACGCCGGTTCCAGTCACCACCATGGTGTTGAATTACCTCAATCTTCCAGCAGGTAGGTGCAAGCGGCATACACTCAATGACCGACCGCTGATGAATTGAACGCAGAGCTGCGCGATCGCATCTACCACTTCGCCTCCATCGCCTCCGAACCTGTCCGCATAAGACTCAGGAAACAAGTTGCCAATATAAGTTACGCTGGACTGACGCGTGTCTGTCGCCAGGTGCGCAAAGAATATCTGGAGATGCAACGACGTAACGCAAATGTTGAAGTCGACTGGCTCAGCCTTCCCAATTATCTTGCGACATACATGTTCAACGAGGACAATTACGCAGTTGTCGGAGGCACATTACAGATCGAGATCTCAAGTGGCGATTACAGAGACATACTTCCGCTACTCTTCCTGCGCATGCGAAAACCCGAACTCAAGCTTGCGTTCATCTATCGCCCCAAATACACCGGGACGAATGGGTGGTTGAATGAGATGTTCGCGCGTGCGTGTCAAGACCTGAACCGGATCCTCCATCACGAGAATGATGTTTGGCTTGAAAGCATTCGCACGGACAGAGTGCGTAGCATAAAGACTCCCCCAGCCTGGCATCTGTTTATTGCTCTCAGGTAAGATCGCCTACCATAAGCATGTCGAAGAATGTTGGTCACAGGACAAATCGGCTGCTCGAAGGGACGAGACTGCTCTCCGGGGCTTCGGTTTCCACAATAGACGCTTCTACAATGGAGGTGCCTATGATGGGGTTAATTGTATTGCTGGCGGTGTCCTGGATAGGTCGGTTGTTGTCGAGATCTAGTCAAAGACCACGAACGGAAGGCGTGCGCACTGCCAATTTCTGCAACAATCCTCACTAGGGGAAGAACTACACGCGGAGAGCAGTAGTGCTGGTCGTAAAACACGGGATTACGAGCACATGAAGTCATACGTCCAGCACGTAAACAGTCCCTTGAAGCTTCGTGGTGCTGAGCTTTCTCGCTAGTCATATGAAATCGGCCCTATGAAGATCTGCTTTTAGGATATACGGATTGCGTTCAAGCGAGGCAAAGAGCCAGAGAGCTTCTGGAAGGACATCACGACAGATGGACATGGTCGAGTCATTGAGCGTGTTTTGGAGGAGGCTGGCATGTGGTCATATTTCGACGCCTTCTTCGATCCGGTCCATATCACGGTTATTTAGAGTCTGATCATCACTTTGCAAATACCAGCTTGACGACGGCATTGATAGTGGGTGCTGGTGCCTTCCAAGGTTCTCTTGGTACTTTGACATGCGACGGCCTCGGCACATTATGGCATTGCGCTAGTCACGGCCGGTAAATACTTTAGGACAATGAACCTGCAAAACGCAATTAATACGAATTATTGATCTTAGTGCTGCTGATAGTCAAGAATTGCCATACCTTTCCTACAGGAGGTCAGTCATACTTCCATCCACAATACGATGTGACCGTAAGGACGCAACGGCGAGTTCGGCACAGACATATTGGTGTTAAAAACAAGTAAGTCGCGATCCCATCGAAGGTAAAGGCAGCTCAATGCAGGCAAGGTGAGATTGACGTCTCATTGAAGTCTAATCTCAAATCTGATGCCGACACCACTGTTCATGTTCCAGTCAATCCGAGCAGGGTTTTGACATGTCGCCGGTTGGCATATTTCCTATTCTACAGAGCTATCTTGAGAAGACACATGCAGTAGAGCTACCATTCCGCTAGGTGTTCGGTCATCAGTCTCTTCGCACCTATTTCCAACGCAACGCACACCGTCGCAGGTAACATATCAGTTGCTGGATCTTATCGATGCCGCATGTGCAAGCCAGCCAGCGTGAAACCTTCAAGGGCATGATAGGAAAAATTCCGAAGAATGCTGCGTGAATTGCATGATGATGCAGACTGGAACGATGGGAAGGTACAGCCGTGCGGTGTCACGCATTCCGGTCTCACTACACAGGGAGGCTCCATCGGATGCAGCTTCCTCAACGACACCTGCGCATTCTTCTACGCGGATGCGCCGCAACCTCAGAGTGCGATCTCCTTCTTAATCAAAGCCTAAAGGCTTTATTTCGACGCGCAGTATGTGCCATCGCTTCTATCAATGCAGGCTCGGCATGCATCTCCGGCATGCGTCCTTCACCACAGCCTCACACTGCCAACGCCAACGCCGCAACTCACCTTCAACCCGCTTTTTCTCACGGTGAAGCACCAATCTCAATGCGCAGATCTTTGATCCCTTCAAATCTGCTTTCATGTCGATTCACGGTCACCGCGACTTGCGCCGTGCCTGTATGCTTATAATCTGCGCGCGTATCAGCATCATGGACCTCTTCTTCCACAACGCATTACGGCCTCAACTCAACCTCGGCAGCTCTTCAAGCTCCTCAAAGGCTCTCCACTACCAGCCAAGGCCCGCAAAACTCCTTTATCATGGCGTAAGTAACCCTCCCCAGTGTGGTCGTGTTGCATTTGCATCTGATCATGCTGCATATGATGAGCAGTGAAAGACATTCACCGATGACGAATCAGAGCCGCTAACCTGTGTGTATATAAATCAGACCCAAGCGCCCCTCGATTTCGCTTCCTCTCAACTCACGATTATCAACTCCTCAGCGCGACTCTCAACCGCTCAACTCCCCACCCTCCACTCCGGCCTCTCGAGCACCAATGACCACTAGGGACGATCACGGCGGCACAGTCATGACTGCAGAGTCCAACAGCGACACCGTCATGACTTCGGAGTCTGTGGTCGTGCCTCCATCCCCTGGACCTAATGGCTCCTCGTTCACTGCCACTGCCCAAACTCCTCATCGTTCGCCATTACAACAAAACCTTGCGATCCGCTCGGAGAGCCCGACCAAGACCAAGGACAAGACCAAGGACAACACTGCGCCCAATGACCGCACCGGCGCTGGGATCAAGAAGAAGACTTTTCTGCACCTTCCCTCTAGTAAGCCCGTCACCAAGCTCACTGATGCGCTCAATCGCTTCGATTCGTGTGCGAAGCAGCCTTTCCGCTTCATGGATCTTCCAGGTGGTACGTACTCCAAGCTGCGCTCTCATTTGTCGCGCGCACTGACAGGTCACAGAGGTTCGCAACATGATCTACCGCCACACCTGCGCCAGCCCCAAGCAAGCCCTCCTCGTTCATCGCCCTCGCAACGCTACTCTGCGTAGTAGCACCCGCATGGATCGCTCTCGCCCACTTCGATCCGATATTGTAGACCAGGCCCTCAACCTTCAACTCAACGGACCTCAAGCCCCTCGACGCACCACCAACCGTCACCTCATCATGAATAACTCCAAGTCTGTTCCCCGTGAGTCTAACCGCCCTTTCTGGGGCCTGACCCAGGTCTGCCACCAGATCCGTCAGGAGTACTGTCCCGTCTATCTCGCGAAGCAGGAGATTGGCATGGACTTGACCGAGGTCGTTCAGTACCTGACAACCTTCTACTTCAACGCCGCCTCCGAGTTCAGCAAGCTAGATATGCTCACCGCTCGCAAGGCTGACATGCCCTTTAACGGCAATCTCACTATCGCGGTCGGTGATATTCCTCGTGGTAATGAGACGCGTCCCGATGGCATCGAGGTTATTCCCCTACTTGATCTGTGGGCGAATAGCTTCAAGATCGAGGCTGGCTTTGGTCGCTATATGAAGGTCAATTATGCTCCGCACACCGATGGCGAAGCTAAGGACCTGTAAGTACCATATCTTCATCTTGTACTTTCTCAAACTGACATCTTACAGCTACCGCCTCTTCGGCCGCCGCGTGATGCGCAACCGTCAATGCACCGCGATGAACAACATCTGGCGCATCCTTCTGCGCACCCGTTCCCTCGCTTCCGTCACACTCCATCGCAAGCCCGAGACTAAGGTTGTTGACGTTGCCGAAGTCACCGCCGTTCAGACTCCTGGTGGCCTCGTCTACCACTCCCCTACTGGTCAGCGTCCACTGCCAGCCTATGGTCGAGTCGAGGTCCCGGTTCGCCCTTACATTCACATCCTCTTCCGCCCTGACTGTGCGGAGCCCTGGATGACTTCGACTGACTCCGTCATCCCCACCAACCCTGACTGGCTCGCTGATCGTGGCTTTGACCGCATGGAATACTTCGAGATCAAGGTTGGTGTGGCCCCTTCTGGCTTTGATCGTCGCATTTAAGTGAAAGTCGTGCCAGCGACATTGCTGTCGCTCACCGTTGTGGCAAGGCTGGTAAGAACGTAGGTGATTTGGAAGGTGACATCTGGACGGCAAGGACAACATGAACAGCAGATGATGATGGAAGCCTATTGCTACACTCGCTGTGCGACAATTTGTCGTCACACAATTGGAGTTGGCAATTATGGAAGTTGGAGTTACGATCTTGGGAAGATTTCCGCAGCTGTTTCTTTTTTTGGCAGTTGATGAACGCTTCGCAACATCGAAGCACCGCATAACAGCCATTAGCTTCGTCGATAGCATAGAGACGAATGAACTTTGAGTTCACAACCACATGTCTCTGAAGTTGTTCTGTGATTGAAATGTGACAATGGCGGGTGAAGGGCTTGACGCACGGTGTATCGATGTATGCCGTTCCTGATTGCGTTGCATCGGCCGATCGCCTAGGACAGTCCATCATACATCCTGAGAAGCGCAGATAAGTCCTAACCGATGAGCCATGCTACTCAACTATGTACAGCGCCGTCATTGAGGGTCCACACGTTCCATACATAACCACGGTCGTCTTGCGCCACGGTGGGTCTCAATGTGCCGTCAGTCCGATGATCATCTGCAGATGTAAACCACGCCCTTGTACCCAGAGGTACAGTGCTACCACTAGCTCGACGTATAATAGATAGTTGGTGTTGGTGTGGCCTTGTGCTTGAATTATCTGCTGGTACTACTAAGTGTCCAAATGAGCTTGAATTTCGTGCATGGTTTGACATGTGATGTGGTGGTACTGCATCTGCAAGCTCCTGCGTAGTGCGAAAAGAGCGCACCGTGCGGCGGTTGGGGCATCCAGCGGTATGCCGTCGACATCACTTAATTTGCTAAAGGCTGAAAGATGACTCTTGGTGGAGTCTTGGTGGAAGTGGCTTGGGTAGAAGTTCGCGTCACTTCAACACGGTGACCGGTATACCAGTGATGAAATGTACGGGGAGGAAATGGCTAACATCGGAAACAAACTGAAAAGCACATAGGTTAGCCGGGATTTGCACCAAGAAACTAGGGGGTGGGTTCTGCTATCTAGATCGTCAGGCCAGGTCCATCAGGAGTGAGATATTACATCACCATGGGTGTATTCTCAGGAAGCTCGATACAGACAAGGACTTGGTCCAAGCCGACGATTGATTGATCATGGTATTAAAAGTGAAGCACTGCGTCTGGAGCTCATAGTCATATCTTATGTCGACAGTCTCTCTCTGGAAATGGTCCTAGCCCCGCAAAGAAGGTAGCAACAGATCTCTGTCTCTTACTTCTTGCAAAACTCGTGGCCCACAGGCGGCGTGACGGGCGCGATGATGAAGTCATCTAGTTCCAGGAACGGACCCAGGTAGTTATCACTATCTGCGCGAATAAACACGACATGCGAGTCGCCGACAACGGTGGCGGCGGTGGAGCCGATATAGATCCACTCGCCGTTGGTGAAGGAAAGACCGCCGGCTTGCACGTTGTCGAAATAGACTCTGCATGTCTTGGTGCCAGGGGTTGCGGAGCGCAGCGAGCGCGCCATGACGGACACGCTGACGACGGTGCCGGCAGGGATGGACACGGGCTGGCGCAGAACAAAATGTGGTGGTGGACGACCTTGTGGTGGAGGCTACGCGGACAGACTTGTCAACAATCAAGCGGCTTGCAATCGCTTGATTGATAGCTTGATAACTATCAATCCCATCAAGTCAAGCTCGCCTATACTAATCTTTTAGCAATCCAAGCTGAGGAGGGTCAGCTTGATTGTTCAGCTTGATGGGCTTGATTAAGGTAGCGCGTGAGGCTGCTCATTTTGCAGCAGGAGCGATCTCACGATAGGTTTTTGTTGTTGTAGTCGTTGCAGTACTAGTACGTAATCAGCCTAACTTCTGCAACTCTATACTCCCTCCACCAGCTACCTAAACAACCTACTAT
>ML978294.1:1073-73985 GCA_010015745.1 Setomelanomma holmii
AAGCACGTCTGGAGATACCTGTATGGGACTAGATACCTGGCGATCAGAGCTAGTCGGCAGATAGCTGAGAGCTCGTCCTACGTCTGGGACAAGTCTCTCTTCTATGGAGCATCTGATGCAGCGTTCGCTGACGATGCAGAGAATCGTCGATCGTCTCATGGATACTTGTTCAAGCTCTATGGGATGCCTATCGACTGGAAGGCCACCCGCCAGAGATCAGTCACCAAGTCGACTACTGAGGCTGAGCTGATTGCTCTGTCAGCCACGGGTGGAGAGATGGAGTGGTGGACCCGTGTTTTCCATCACGTCAAGTTTGACCCAGAGATCCAGCCAACTATCTACTGCGATAACGAGCAGACAGTAGGATTAGTCAAGAAAGAGGATGAACGGCTTCATACGAAGCTGAGGCACATAGACACTCATCAGATGTAGGTGAGACAGGAGGTGCAAGAGGGACGACTCCATGTGGAGTGGTGCCCTACAGCAGAGATGCCTGCAGATGGACTTACCAAGTCCCTCGTGAGGCAGAAACACGCTGAGTTTGTGAGGCAGCTAGGGCTTGAGAATGTTCACCAGCTACTCACTGCTCCGGTTGAGACTCCAGAGCCAGCAGAGCTGCGGCATTGGTACTAGCCAGCTTTGTTGATCACGGCAGCTGGGGGGGAGTGTAATGGTTTGGGCCTTGCCCAGACCCACTCTAGTACAAGTTGGGATAGCTCATGTACGGCAGTCTATATATGTAGCTCTGCCCACCTCAGGTAGTCAATTCAGCGCAGTCCTCCCCCTCCGTACCGTTACAAAATATGCTAACAAGCTCTTTGCGGGGCTTTCGCCGCATTCGTCAAGTGCATCTTTGAAGATGACAATAGGCTGACAGTGTGTGGCCCTGGCTAGTAAGCTCGACAAAAGTTCTTGAAGTTCCTTTTCGGTCCATTCCCACCTACGTTCGGTAAACCTCCCGTATCACTTCTCTCTTTCTGTAAATCTTTCGGCTAGTTGAGTAAGATGTTTCGGGAAGTATTCGAGCATCGAGGCTAATAGAGCACGGAACAGACCCAGCAGTGTCTTTTGCAAGGGCGTGCCTTGGCCATGAAAGAAGAAAGAAACAACAAGGTTGGTGAGACTGCGCTCGCGCATTCTCTTGACGCTATGCTTCATGAACACAGACTTGCCCGCACCAGGGTCTCCTTTGATCCAGAAGAGTCCCGAAGTTCCTTTCATCCAAGCTTGGTACTTTGCATCTTCAAACAGCCATTCTGTCGCGGTGAAGTAAACAGTGCGCATGCAGGAAGAATTGAAGGATTGAACTGAGGTTGTATTGTGTATGGCTACAAACAGTACATATAGTTGGGGGCTGTAAACAGCGCTAGTGTAGAGAAGGCAGTCTCATCTCACCTTGGGTGAGGTGCCACTGCGCAGTGCGGCAGGAGAGACTCCAAACCGTGACACATTCGCAGGTGTCTACTGCAATATGAATGTCATCAAGGCGATGCTCTTGCTCTGGGAAAGAAAGTGATCTAAGACATTCTACACGAGGTCAACAATGCATCACCTAGGCAATTGAACTTCAACTACCTTGTTCCTGAAGTGGAAGTTCTGCCGTTGCTATATAGTTGTTAGTGTTTCCCAAACCTTTGAAGAGCATCCGCGTAATACACCATACCTTCGGGCGCCTGCCTTATACCGGTATGAGCTCTGCTGACTAGCGTACTGTCTCGCTGGCTTTCATACTTAGCGAAGCGCTGCAATGAAAGTATGCACCGTGTCCAGGGCCACTCACTGTGCAATGGCGATTCCTGATGGCTCAGGCGAGTCCAACTTTCTGCGCTTGGTGGAAGGGCTTAGAGTACGTTCCGAGGCTTGTCCTATTGAAGCATCAGTACTAGTATGCCCTAGCGACGAGTAGGCATTATACTAACTGCATGCGACTCCAGTAGTCTCTCCCACGGTGCGCGCCCTGGCCACCTCCGCTGGCGGTATCACCGACAGCACCTCCTTGGCGTATGCTGCTACCGTCCCCGCCGCGTACGCTTGCCACCGCTTGTTCTTATGCGAATCCGCGTAGTCGCACACCCCGCGTATAAGAAGGCACGGGAAGCTGTTCATCAGCCCCCGACGGCCTCCATCTCAAAGCACAGCACCCCGCCAAGCTTTGCGCTGACTTTATCTCTCTCAGCAGCACTCCGCATCAACTGGTTGCCAGACGCGATCGTGCCGTAGTGCATCGTCACTTCCTCCTCGCTATCACGTGGCTGTCGGGCTTCCAGTCTGTCGGCACTGCACCCATCGCACGTCTGTCCTTCCTTGTGATCGTACGCTGCCTCAAACAGACGATCAGGCCCAGCCTTACTGCGCTGGAACTTGTCGATGCCCTCTAACTTGAGTATATGCTCGTGAAGCTTGCTTCTGCCGCGCAGCTCGTTCGCCCGCACTCGCGCAACTGCTGCGAGCAGCATCTGCGGTGGGGAGTTGAGCGCCCTGGTCCGTTCGAAGCCGCTTCGTGTCGTCGTCACAATATCGTACTGTACCACCCCAGCGAACGTGCCATGCGGCTGGCTAATCACTACGTCGCCTAGCCGCACGTCTGCCTCAGCGCTTGGTACGCCGCCGTCGATGCCTACCATCAGCCCGAACCGGATCTGCTTAAACGTCGCTCGCATCTGCGTCGCCACCGTCGCTGCTGGATTGTTGCCAATGCGACCGGCAGGCAGGCACACGATCACGACGTTGTGGCCGCCGATCGAGCCCAGGGCGTACAGATTCTCGTCGTTGTCAACCAAGTCACGCTTGAGGTCAGGGTGCTCTTCGTCGAGCATCTCCTGCGCCGCCCCTCTTGCAACTTGCTCAGGACTCGGCTGAGGATTTTTGACGTCCCAAGCAGGTTCCGTCAAAAACGCGGCTCGAGTCTGGGGAGCGCTCTCAGAGCGTCGCTCATTGGTTGCTCATATGGGCCCGCTGCTGCGCTGCAGTCCTGCAGGCTGAGCCTTGAGGAAAGCCCAAGCACCACCGGACACCGGACATGCTCTGTTGTGGAGTTGACGCCGGTGCAACAGCAGCACCAGATGCTCATGCCACCCATGCAATACTCACTCGCCGTCGCAAGTGACAAACACTGAGATTCTAACCATTTTTTAGCAACCTCAAATGCAGCTGTACACCGTCCTGCACTTCTGTAAGCGGCCATGTAGCTTGGGATAGCACATGCACTAAAAGAAGGCCAGCTCCAGCGGGATGGGTGTTGAAGGCCAAAGGTATAGACCAAATCGTAGATGTAGAAGACAACCTGGTCTATTCTGATGCTTTTCTAATAGTGTATGCAGGATGCTACTACTCCACCGCTTCAGTACATGTAGGCTTTACTGCCTCGCAGACGAGAGCTGCATGATGACCGCCTCCCAGATTGGTAGAAAAAGACCTATTCTCAGCCGACGCGAGACCAGCGCCAGAGCTCATACAATTCTTCCAGATCCCTAGTCACTTCTTCGCCACCGTGTACCGACGCTCGAACGGCTTCTTCAGCTTTTCGGAAGCCTTTGGTCAAAATGGCCGCCTCCAGTCTTCTTGTAAGAGATCAATAAGTGGTCCACATGCAAGCATCTTCTTATCTCATATCATAGACACGTGGTTCCGCGTTCTGACGAAAATGACCGCTCGAGACGCCAGCTCAAGTTACACTTGGCACGAGATGACCTTCTGTTCGTGGTGGGTATCCGATCGCTGCACCGTCCTGTGCACTGGTGCATCCTCGCTGTTTAGAGGGCTTCTGAAAGACGCTCTGGACCAAACCGGGGAGACAATGCCACCTTTTGAGCCATACTCATCCCATGTGCCTCTTATCGAGGCAATTGTTGGTATGCAAGACTCGTCGGTCTGGTCTGTACGCGACATCGTGCGCGGCATCGAAAAAGCAAGTATAGAGGAGTAAGACAATTTCTGTTCTTGTTGTTGATAACAAATCTGCAGGACCGCGCACTTCCAGATTGTGGATCACTACATTTCTCCATGATGCATGAGGCGGCACGCCACGCCATCCATTGTTTCGAGACACTCAGCGTGACAGTTGCGACGGTCGAAGCTTTGCAGGAACAGACTGTGCACCTAGCGAGCAAGAACAAGCAGATGAGTGAACCTGACGTCGGAGTTTCGCTTCAGCTGCGCGCGCGTATGGACCTCCAAGTTAGGATGCTCCGCAACTTGCTTCTGCGGTCACAATCGAACAAAGAGCGGCTACAAAACGAGATCGCTCTGGTAGAATGGATCCCCTCGCCACCGAAGTCGGCTTGCTGATACAGCGTCAGGCATACAACGTGATTGCCCAACAGGATAGTCAGGTCATGAAGCGGCTTGGAGAGGCAGCGAGGCTTGACAGTGGCGCCATGAGGACCATTGCAGTGGTGACGATGGCATTCCTGCCTCCAATATTCGTATCGGTATGTACTCACCGCATTTGCACTGTGCAAGACTGACGCTAAGCAGGCGATCTTCAGCATGAGCTTCTTCAATTATACTCCTGAACCAGGCAGACCGGGATGGTCTGTGTCTGGCAAGTTCTCGGTGTACTGGGTCTGTACGGTGCCCCCTGACGTGCCTAACATTAGTTATCTGGTACTGGCGGCAGAGACGATTAGAAAGGTGAAGGGTACAGTATATCATACTGCTAGAGCTAATCACAGAGCGTCGAGTTATGTCTTCGCGTACATCAGCGTACTGGAGTTACCTGCCAGCCTAAATGTTAAGGGAAGTAAAGTTCGGTGGAGATGCCTCCCGCTGGCAAGAGGCGAACTACCCTACAACTTGTTTCGCACTATGCAGCAGATGATCGTCTCCAGACCTGCTCATTTCTTGATATGCTAAACGTGAGACCATGAAGAATGATTGCGCCTGCATTTGGGATATCTAAACATTCCGCGCCAAAACAACTAGCTTGCTGCGACACAAAACGCCAAATCGTCAGACCAAATCATCAGGACCGAACCTTTTCATATCAAAGCAGTTACCCGGCTACCTTTACCCCCCGACACACCCACTACCTCTGCCCATACCCCCCATTCCCACTTCCCCCCTGCGGCGCATACGGCGGCGCCGGCGCAAACTGCGCCTGCGCCCTCGCATAATCCTGCGGATTATACACATACTTCTGCTGCCCACCCGGCGCATCATTCTCCCTCTCTCTCCTCGCCTCATGTTCCTCTCTCGTTTCTTCCATGGTCGGCAGCTCCGCTGCAAAGGCTTTTTGCTCGAGACCCGGGCTGCGCATGCCTTCCGAGGGCGCGTACGAGGACGCCGAGCTGTGGGAGACGGTGGACCAGCGGGCGTCGGGTTGGTGGGGGGAGTGTGTGGTGCTAGTGTCGGATAGCGTGGACATGCGGTTG
The DNA here is from genome assembly GCA_010015745.1 of Setomelanomma holmii. NCBI lineage: Eukaryota > Fungi > Ascomycota > Dothideomycetes > Pleosporales > Phaeosphaeriaceae > Setomelanomma > Setomelanomma holmii. The sequence goes on from ML978294.1 coordinate 6,446, forward strand.
TCGCTGGGGTGGAGCATGCCGGGGGGGTGTTGTTGGTAGCCGGGGGACTGCTGGGGGTGGTAGTAGTCGCCTGGGAGTTCCATGACGTGGTTGTTTTGGCCGAGGAGTTGCTGTGGTGGGACGTGTTGGCCACTGTTGCGGTATTGGTTTTGTGGGAACGTTGGTGAGCGGGTAGGCGACATGGGCATTTGGTAGGGTTGTGTGGGCGATGGTTGTGGTGATCGATGGTTCTCGCCGCGCTTGTCGGCGGGATTGTGTGTCTTGAGCTTGCCGTTTTCCATCATGCCTTGTAGGACGCCGGCATCGAGGAGTTCCGCCTTTTTAATGAGACGTTCGACCATCTTCTTTGAAGCTGCCTGAGTTTCCTTCTTGACGAAGCCGATCATCGTGACGTTGCACTTAATCTCAATGTCTTCGCGCAAATACAAGCCCTCGGGGGGTGCGCCGATCCCAAGCTCTCGCGTCATCGGTGGCTCGCCCGGCTGGTTTCCACAGATCTGCCATTTGTTGCGCAAGTCAACGCCAGCTGGCGCATATGTGTGTGTTTGCAATCCCCATGGCATATCGTGGAAGCATCCGTTAAACTTGATGGCGCCGCTGCCCAGTTTGCCGATGCCTGGAATGTACTGTATCCGTTGCGTTATCTGGTACCAGCTCGCGTAGAACTCGTCTGCTGGCGCATTTCGTGGCGCCTTGATCGCTTCCCAGCCCGTCACGAGAGGATTCAGCTCGATGATTTCACCATGACTTTGCAGCATGTCGACCGCAAGTTGGCGCGGGATGAACGAGGGTATTGGCGTGACGGTCGTGTAGGTTGTCTTCTTTTTCATCATCTTGGCGGTCGCGTTTCTTCAATTCGTTTCGAGTGTTTCGACTATCTCCGGACCGACGAGTGGGAGGTATTTGGGACCAGGCAAGGTCGTGGTCAGCGGGGAATTATGTGCTTATGGACCCCTGTACGGTGGCTGTCTGGGATTTGTTAGCCATGCATGTTGCGCCCAGAGCTTCCGCGTCATGCTCAGCGCCGCGCATGATGTCAGACTGGGAAGCAAGAAAATCGACATACTGCTTCGATTGCGATTCGCGCTCGCAATTTAATTGTTGTTGTTGAATCTCTGCGACGTCTACCGGGCGACTTCTATTGCGCGCTTCCTATCTGATAACGTCATGTGAAGTCCGTAGGGCTAAGAGACGTCTATTTTAGGGCCGGCATCTGTCAGCGCGGGCAGTGGGGCATCCGGATCGCTGCATGCCTTAGCCATGAAACCATGCACTGCTCTGCGAATTCACCAACCGCGTCTTTGAAGACCTAGACTCGGCGCAGCAAATTCGTACCTGCTGACCGACACCCATATCTCTCTTCAGCTCTTCTGCTGCTTTCTCCACAGAGTCATCACCATGTTGATGGTACTCATCTCGGATCGTTCGCATCCGGAGGCCACGCTACGTGCCTGCCAAGCGCCACCAGCAACCACACGGCAGAGGGCTACGAGTAGACTTTCTCATCATGGTCGTTGATCTTTGAGCCGCGGCATGACTTTTGGGTGTGGATGTGGGTGAGATCTTCGATAGTGCATAATGAGCTGTTTTGGGGCGCATGCCTGATGCCCTGATTGCGCGGCTTGTATTGAAATGCTGCAGCTTGGGCGATAGACTTCGAGAAAACCGACCTTCGAATGCACACTTGAGGGGCCGACGAGGGGGTTTTCAAGAACGACTACGGAGTTGTCTTTGTTCAGACCGCGGCCTTGGTCACTATAGGTCAGTTGTGGTGCCGGCACGCACCGAGTGTTTACCGCTGTCAAGATACCGCGAACTCATGTCATCGTGAAGAGATAGCAGTGGCAGGGAAATGAGGTTTCTCGAGAGCACTGGCGGTCACACGCCAATACCGAGTTATTTCTGCACAGTGATTGCGAGAGCGAGCAACTCGCAAGAGAAGGAGGGACAAGCCAAGTTGAGACGTCGTGTATTGACTGAGTGTTGCGAACTCCTTCAGGATGATGTTTCCAGCACAAGTGTGTGACCCAAGGCGGCCACACGTGACTGCTATGTCTCAAAGTTACCCAACCGTGGAAGTGGTTACTGGTGATGCGATTCAAGGTTTTGCTTTCAGGGTCTTTCTGAAGAATCATATAAACCATTAAAGTCCTCTTCTCACAATTTAAATCAACGAGCAATATGGACACTGAAACTCATACCGCACCAGCAAACAACGCGGACACCAAACACCAAAACACACCAACAACCACCATGACCACCGACCACCGCACTAACTCCCCTTTCCACTGCATCGGCACTGGCTGCTGCGGCAGCATCTGGACGCCCACCATCTCACGCCCCCACCACCTGGGTCATAAAATGCGAAAACGGTGCCCGCGGCCGCAGTATCGCCGACGACCAGCTGATGCACCGACGCGTCCTCGAAGCTATCTAGAACACTTCACTCGTGCAAATTCCCCGCCTCGATCGTACTCATCGAGCCAGATGATGGGTTGTGGACGGAACATCTCGCACTGTTCCCTAGAAACCGGCTGAGATTAGCGTGTCGTGGGTACTTCCAAGCGAAACCCCACTGTGCCGAGAGATGTGAGGGAACTGCTTATATGTCGATACTGCCCTGAAAGGATTCAGGATGCTGCGAGATCCCAGTCGAGAGAACGAAGATTGTCTTACTCGGATTTATACTGGTGCAAGACGCCGTCCTCGTCCAAGCGCCTCCAGACCGTTGAAATTACAGTCTCTCAATCTGCGGAATTACGGCTTGCACATCGACTAGATGGCTGACCTGGGGATAGATACCCGGGATATTGTCAGTGTGCTGGCGAAGACGCTTGCGAATTGTTATTGGGAAGCGAAGGTAGACGCGAATGATGTTGAGTTTGTTCTCGCTCCTGCTTCTCCTACCTCATCAACTTCACACACGACTCGATCGACACCAACATTCGCAATCGCAGGCTAGTTGCTAGTCATATGGATGCTAGATTACGATTGCGTGCGGGAAATGAGTCAAGATACCCAGGGAGTGAAGATGGCGGTACAGGCGTTTTGTCGGAATGACACGCATTTTCCCGGGCCGCATTCTTGAGGGCATGAGAAAGGGGATGTGGAGCTGTGGAAGGTATTTAGGATGGCGTTTCTGGAGGAAAGTAGGCAGATACGGGGAAAGGGCGCTGGGCTGCCGGAGGAGTGGGTGAGGCTTGTTGAAGAGGAAGGGAGACGGAGAGCTGGGATTGACTGCGATGTGTGTGCTGGGAAGACCATATAATAGTGTCGTGAAGCCATACAGCCTCCATTGAAAGCGAAATTCTCGATCCCTCTACCCATCCGTAACAACAACATCCACCACCCTCACCTCCCCCTTCCTAACCTCAACCCACCCACCCTCCTCCACCCTAACAATCTTCCCATCCACACAAACCCTCCTCCACCTGCCCTCTCCCTCCTCGAACGTAATTCTCACTCCATCCACCTCCTCATATCTCACCTTCCCATCATCAACATGTTTCCCGCCCTGATACGCCAGCCCCATAATCCGCATCGCTTCGTCGCCCGTCGTCGGCCCAAAACGAACTAGATGCAAACTTCCATCCAACGGCTTTGACGCAGGCGAAATGCAGAAGGGAGCTTCGAGGTGCGATACGAGTGTCGCGAGGGTATACAAGTGCTCTTCTTCCGGCAATACATGCCACTCGGCCCCTTTGAGCACGGAGACTTTACCGCGATAGGCATGCGGCGCCGACCCGTCGGCAGGATACAAAGCTTCTTTGGCAGCCATTTTGAACCGCTCAATGCCGAATTTGCGATACTCTGCGGAATCGCTGTCTGCTACGAGAGAGGCGTGCATGCCCCAGCTACACACGACTGCACCGTGGAGAATGCACTGGCCTGCTGGATTGGTGGGGAGGGCTTCTTCGCGCCGAGCCTCGTCGACGAGGAGGCGGGCGCCGGGGGAGAAGGTTGCCGTGAATGTAGGGAGGGATTTTGTGGTGTGGGAGGAGAGGGCGGGGAGACCCCATGTGTTTTGAGTGGTCTGGGCGGCGTTGATGGAGTGATATAGGGCGTTTGCTGTGCCGAGGGGAAGGAGATTGACTTGTGGTGCGATGTAGCTTGTACTTGCGGGCTTGGCTGATAGGCCGTTCACAAGGTCTACGATACCGCCGTCTCCGGATAGAAGGATGATGCGTTGAGGCTTGCCGGCATCCGCAGCGGGAAAGAACACATCGCGCGTGAGTTCTAGGATCGTAGTTTCCGACTGCGTGATATGTTCGTGGAAATTCCCTCGGCGATCAGGCGATGCGGTGTCTAGAATGGGAGACACGACATCTTTCCAGAAGTGTTGGGCTTGCTTGTGACCAGAACCTGTAGAGATAATGATGTGAGTTTCTTGTGGTTGATCTTTCGTGGGTGGTGCTTCGCTAGTGGCACTGCCTTTAGTGGTCTTGACAAGATGAGGTGGTCGAGCGGGGTCTTCGTTCTCTTGAAGCTCTACTATAGCTTCGACAGATCCATTCTGCGATGCCAAACGAATGGTAATGTCTTTGCCCTTCTTCTGTTGTTCCGTGCTCTTACCAGTCGTGTCTTCTGTGTCAGCCATGATTTTCTGTACACTTGGGGGATTTTCCTCTCTTCGCCGAATGAGGTTGACACCTATGAAGCGAGGTTGCAGAAGTGGTAGAATGTGTTGTCGTTACTTTGGTCGCCATGGTGAACACAGTAATCCGATGTCGTGACAGGCATGTGCGGTCCGAAGACCCACCGTGCCTTCTCGTTGACAGTTGGCGCTAACTGGATACGTCATTCTGTGTGACAGCTCCAAGACAACGTGGAAAGACAAGTGTGGCACGGTACAATGGAACAGGTTCACTTCTACAGTCCAACCTCATCGCGCAATCTCGACTTCTTTATGTTCGCGCAGCTGAAGGGATTCCTATATTCAGCCAGCCTCAGTCAGCAGCTTATTGGCAGCTAGCGTTACGTCATCCGTGCGCTGAAGTGCCCAGAACATCCGCTGTCGAGCTTCAGCTCAGCCACGCGAGGTCAGCTCTACACCAAATTGTAATTGCACCGTGAGACACGATCGCATTCCCCAACACTCCCCACTCACGGAGTCGTCTGTTTCCACATTCACACACAGCGCAATTTACTGCGCAGTGAGACACCACCGTCCCACCGGCATCCGCGCAATCGCGCCCTCATCCGCAGCATCAGGCAACCCGCATGCGACCCTACGCTTTACACCCACGATAGATCTTCACCATGAACGGCGGCGTCATCTTTCTCATCATCCTGCTGCTCCTCGGCGCAGGCGGCTACTTCGGCTGGTACTTGTACGCACGATGGAACGCCTCGCGCAACGGGCTCCCACCACCGTCCATGAATCCCATCGCAGCCTTCAAAAACCGTGGCGCAGGCACTGCATCCAATTACCCCGGTCCAGCACCTACTGGCATTAAAGGCTTCATCGACACCCAGATCCGCAAGTTCAAGAACAGGAATAATCGCACCGCTGCCGGCGCCTACGAGGAACCTGCCTACGGCCAGCCTCGCGGCCGCGGCGCAGGAAGCAGACTCGATCCCGACGAGGCGTGGAGCGCGCGTGTCGGCGACGAAGCATACTACGAAGAGCAGGAATTGGGTCTCCACGAGCCAGCCAGCACGCGCACGAACCCGTACGCGAACACCAACTACACCGCGCCATACCCAGGCGCAGAGCCAGAACGTGGACGCAGTCGCACGCGCGACTCGTATGAGGATGGTAGGAGCGCGCAGAATCCGTTTGGCGATGACAACGCGGCGAGTTTGAGGGGTGTGAGTCCGCGACCGCTGGGTGGTGAGGATACGAGCTACCATGGTGGGGCGAGTGTGCAGATGCCCAAGGGCCTCAAGCATGGAAAGGCAGGAAGCATTAATAGCTTGGATAGCCCGACGGAGAGTCGGAGGAGTGTGTTTAGGGAGGACATACGGTAGATGTCGCGATGTGAGTGGGTCGAGGACATGAGATTAGTGGAAGTGGGAGAGGTCGACATTTTGAAGCGATACGGCGTTTTACGGGATTTCTTCTCATTGCAGGTATATAACCTTGAGGTGTCATAGGCTTGATGTTGGCATCCGGAAATACTTTCGTCCACCAGAGACCTCGTCAGCTTGTAGAGCCGTACTATCCGTGCACGTGATTTTGAAGACAAAGTACAAGCAGGAACCTCTCATCTCTACCCCGTCCTCCAACCCCTCCGCATCCTCCTCGCCACCCCCACCTCCTCTTCCGCAACTTTCTCGACCCTCGGCGCCGGCTTTAGCATCGTCTACCTCACCTTCTCCTCCACCGTTCCACGCCTTCGCACACCCCTCTCTTTGACATCACCAAGACCCTCACCAATCCACCACGGTTCGTTCGCAAAAGGCGTGTTAGGATCTGGACGCAAGACATGCAGTATCGAGTTCAATCGCTCGTCTACATTCCTCTCGCGTTCATCAATGCTCTGCCTCCTTCCACGCTTGTCGAAACCCTGGACAATATTCCATGGCATTTGCACATCGGGCGTTGATCCAAGCTGCCAGTCTGAGGGCTGAGTCGACTCGGGTGGAGTAATGGCGGGAGGGATTATGGTGTCTTTTGGTTTGCCATCTTTCTGTTCATCGTTTGTTGGGTCCTCTATTCCAAATACCGTTTTATCTGGACTTCGTTCTTTCTTCGTGCTGCGTTTCTCCTCTCTTGCGTGGTCTGGGTGCTGAAAGACTTCGATGGCTGGTCCGAGGATCTCGGCTTTGAGGTCTGTGGGCGGACTGTTGAATACGTCGTTTGGATTTGCGTCGTTTCTGAAAGCTAATAAGTCGTTCGTTTCGTCCTGTGAATCCTTCTCTGACCGGCGTTTCTCCCTCATTGCGTCGTCCTTGGAGGCGGAATTTTCAGGGCCAGAAAGCTGATAAGAGACGGTTTTTGCTGTGCCAAGCATTGTGGCCCAGGAGCTGAGAGGCATGTTTCCTGGGTCGCTCTGTGGTTCGATCGGATTTTCCGGCGATGTTGAGGGCTCGACTCCTGATGTGTGTTTGGGGGCATGGCGTTTCTGCTTGGTTGAGCCGTCATCGAAGGTGGAAGCATCATTATCACCATCCCCGTCAAGCCATGCGATTCCCGTGGCTGTGTGAAACTCTGGCCTGGTAGGAGATGGATTCTGAGAGTTTTCATATGATGAAGTTTTCTCTTCGTGCTTTTCATTCGCAGGGTCAGGGTCGGACAAGAACACCGAGTTCTGTGGACGTTGAACCAGTGCGATACCACCAGTCTGATCTGGTGGTGGAGTGTTAAATTGAAGTTGGGAAGACTGCTCGCTAGCTATCTCGTCATTTTTAGTGGCGCTGTCGTTCGAGGAATCTGGCGTTGTTTCGCCCCTCTTGCACTTCGAAGTCTCCGAATCTTTACTCAGATGCACGCTTTTCCCCGCTGCATGTGGCGTAGGAAGGTAGCTCGACGAGGGCGGGTGGGTTGGAAGTCCTCTATCGCCATCCGGTTCTGTAACACCGCCTTCTGATCTTTTCGAATTGTGACCATTCCTCCCGTGGGACATCACTGATCCATAGTTGTCTTCATCGGTACTGCGTGCATAAATTGATGGCGCTGGATTCATGACCTCCGCCGTGAAAGCTGGTTGGCAGGCTGCCCACCATAGGGATGCGGATTCCCCGAAGCAGTGCTTCTTGAACCATTCCGTGTCCGTTGATTGGTGATTCGACTCGTTGGGCACATTTTCATGGTCGTTGGTGGTGGTCAGAGACGATTCAGCGCCATCCGCGTTGTCACCGTCGGAAGACTTCTCTTTTGTCTTGCTGCGTTTCTCATGCGACCTTTTATTTAAAGGAGGATGATCATAGACACTCTCGGCTATTCCATGCATCCAGGCTCCAGTAGGAACGATGCGGGGAGACAGACTGCGTAGCCTCAATATTACATCGTCTGAGAATGGTTCATCATCTTCATCAGCCACTAACCATTCGCTAGCTTCGCTGTTAGTGGCACTATCATCACCATCCAGATGGAGGCCTTCCGCATCGCTAGAATACCGCCTCTGGTTTTGTGCATTGTCGATATCGCGTCGACTCGGACTCGCGTCGTAGTTGGTACTCAAGCCAGCATTGGCTAATGCAGATGACTGGTGGTCTCCTGGGCGTTGTTTTTCGTCTGACTGTTTGCCTTGGCCCTCTTCCGAGGTTTCTCCAGCGCCGTTAGACCTCTTCAATGAATATGACTGTCTAGTGAAATCACGAACCTGCGTTCCCCGGCGAACCACCGACCCCACGGTCCCCATCTCGTCCGCATGACTAGGAGCCATGTGATCAAAGGACAACAGTTTCGCAGCGCTATTGTCGTGAGTCTCGTCATCATCGTTTTCATGCCTCGTCTGATGCCTTTTCCACGAGGCTCCACAGCTCGTGCGCTTCTGGTTGGCACCATCCACACCATGAACAGTAGTTGCAGGCTGCATGCTTTGGTAGCAAGAGGATCCCGACAATCCGATATTCGTACGTTTATTATATTTAGGCTCTGTCTCCTGCCTCTTCGCACCCTCACGCTTGTGTACATTGGATGCAGGAGCCATTACGACCGCCGGAACCTCACTCGATCTTGGTCGCACGAAGTTGGAAGGAATCTGAACGGGAGGCAATCCTTCAAAAGTCTGGAAGTCTTCGTGGGTTGGCGAACTACTGTCCGTGGTCGAAGTCGGGCCTGGCTTGTGCTCGTTAATAATTTGCTTTGGTGGCTGTGGTGCGGAAAACGAACCATCTCTGCGTGCTTCACGGTGTAGGCGGGTATCTGTAATGCCATTCGCCGGCATTACCTGGCTCATATCGTTCCGGCGCCAGACGCCATCTTCGATCTTCTGTGCCGTCGACGGGATGTGGAAGATCGGGTGGGTTGCAGGCCACCGTCTCCTAAGCTTCCACATGCTGGGCGCAGACATGTGACTGAGTGAGCCTGGCGGAATATCTGGATTGTGATCTTGAAGGAGATCAACCAGTCCGCGTCGGCCGATTGCGTTAATATTGTTCGAGGCGACGTTTTTCGACACCCCAAGGGACGAGCCGTCAGGCGAGGTGATGGACTCTTGGTTGGGAGCGCTATCGGACATGGTCATGCCTGGTCCACCAGGCATGCTTGAGTCTCCTTGATTGGAGCCTCCGTTGGACATGACCGCATCCGAGCCGTCGGACGACATGTTTTCCAAAGCATCATTCATAGAAGTCCAAACACTAGATCTCTTGCTTTTTGCGGAGTCAGCTTGAGTAGAAAATGTTGGCGTGTCAGATCTGGTCGGTTTATCGACTGGTATGTACTTCAAGCGTTCGAGAGCATCTTTTATCTTGCCTGATATGGATCGAGATTGATATTGTTCCCCACGTTGCACTACACCACTGGAGCGAATGGGCCACAGGCGGTCTTCGAAGAACTGTGGGGAAAGAATCGGTCGACTTGCTTCTTGTGTATCGCGCTGTCTGTAGATACGATGGGTAGGCTCGTGCGCGAGGGTTTCGTCACCGAGGGTGGGTGGGTCGTATCGATCGTCTCGCCAGTCCACCTCATCTTCATGGTGTGATCTTGCAACAACTGCGGGGCCCTTGAGCACATCCGTGGAAACGTCCTGATCAACTGGGCGAGGAGCATCAGTGGCTTGGCTGATGTATATTTCGTATGCGGGCTGCAGTGTGACAGAATCTTGCACATACATCACCGAAGATGGTGGCAAAGTCTCGCCGTCACCGCTCGGCGTGCTTGGACTCTCGTTCCATGGGTCTCCGTCAACTGGTTCCATTGGTTCCCAGTGTGTGGAGGCTCTTCGATAGATCCCATTAGCAGGCTCATGCATCTTGAGTACACCGTCGAGGGTGCTCTTCTGAGTTGAGGCCGAGGCTGCCTGAAGGTGAAGGTTTTCAGCATCTGATCCAGACGACAAGTCATCCATGTACGGAGACCGCTTCCTGCTGATTGGCAAATGGTCTTCGCTGCGACGCCATAGACCGTCAGCTGTTTGATGAACCTCTTCGAACTTCTCGTTTTCCGTCCACGAGTTGGCACTGCGAGGCTGGAATTTGTCCTCCAAGACCACTGGGCCAGGACCGAGCATTGCCGGTCGAAAGATACGCTCAAGCTTTTGATCTGAGACGAGAGCGTCGCGTTCCGTGTTCGGTGGCTCGTCCGCCTGGCGAATCGTTCGCGATTCATCCCGGCGCCGAATATCTTTAGCGGGTTGAAGAACTATTCGATCTGGAGCTTTCATTCCCATGTCGGCATTTGAATATGAGATTTCATGGTTATTTCTGCTCGCCTGAGAGCCGTCTGACTCCCAATTTTGATCTCCACGGGGTAATATGGGGCGCACAAGCGCGTCGTCAAGACTCTGAGTCTCAGCATCCTCGCCCTTGTATATACCAGGAGCAGGGAAATGAATGATCTCGTCCATTCGTCGCGAGAGCGTAGTGTCAAGCGGTTCAGACACGACAGGTCTCCCATCATGGTGATTCCCCATGTATACATAATCGGCGCGATGATGGGTCTGCCAGTCCCTGGTTTCGAGGTGCTTTGCCATAGCTCGAGCAACGATAGGACCAGACCCTGGCAGAACATTCCAAATCTCAAGGTCGCGAAGTCGCGCAGGAGTATCGGCGGATCGAGTCTGCTTCGGTGAGCGTGGCGTATCGCCTGTCTTGGTTGGCTTAGATGGCTTGGGTGGATCAGCGGGCGCATCACCAGGCTCGTTCGGAACGATTTCGTCACTCGAACCTGGTATCACGGGATGGGCGGAGTAAGAACCAGTCTCAGTGTTCTCTGGAGGGTCGACTGCTCTCTCTACATAGGCATTTGAAGGACGCCGTGGGTCATGAATGACGTTCGGTGGTATGCCAAAGTCGAAGTCGCCATAGTCGGACTCAGGTTCGACACTACCATCCGCTTGATGCTCGTAAGCTTCAGCAGCCACAGTAGGGACTGTTCTTTCTTGAACAGGAGCGTTAAGCAGTGGGATGGGGCGTGGTATCGGGATGCGGGGGCGCGGGAATATATTCAGCGGTTCCTCGATCGGTAGCATTGGTTCCAGACCAGCCGGCTCAACTGGAGGCTCACCATTTGGGACATCGGTTGGAGTCACCAGACTTTCAGTGGTCGTAGTGATGGCTGGTACAGCGGCCAATTCAGTCAAAGGCTGGCGCTTGTAGACTGCTTGTTCTACTTCATGCATCTCGGCCAACTGACTTTGGCCCTTGAAGCCAGGCGGAAGGTTGACCTCGATATCGTCGCGTCGCATAATGGCTGGCTCAGTGATCGTTGGGTCTCCGCCATGTGTTTCGGTCTTTGTGGGACTTTGAGCTTGCACATCGTGTTGGAAGCTGTCGACTCCGACAATCGGAAGGTTGGCGTCTTTCTCTGTAGTCGACCCAGAAGGTACACAGTACTTCTTGAATGCTACCCTGGAGACTGTGAGCAAGTATCGACTTGATGAGTTTGGGTGCAAAGTACATACTGAGGGATATCATCGTCGAGACAGATCGGACAGCTTTCAGTGTACTTATCATGCCTGAAAGAGGTTAGGCCGAGACAGAATACTTATCGGCATGTGACTTCTCACCAGGAGATCTTGAGATCGCTACAGAATGCCGCGGCGCGATTGTCGAGGTCCCCGGGTGGCGCAATAGGCACAGCGAAGGACCGATCGGAGAGCAAAGTCAACAGTCCGAAGCGTATGAAAATTGAAGATGCCATCACAAAGTGACTGTCAAAGTCGAGCTTGATGGCTTTATGCGTGGAAGGTCCGGAAAGACTAAAGTTCGAGACGAAGGAAAAGACAGATCGGATTTGGGAAGAAATTGGAGTTTTGCTGTCAAAAGAAGCGAAGTTGCTGTGTATGCTGCAATGTAGTAGTTTTCGAAGGGCATAATGTCCTTTTATCGAGCGGTAAAAGCTCTCAGGCGACTTGTGTATCTGGCTGCTGTATAGACGGCAGTTTGGAAGTCCGAACAAAATAAGTTGCGATGTGACCCATCTCAAACACGTCCGAGATGATACGCGATGCCTCAGCATCTTCATTGGGATATTTGGCCCCAAGACTAGCTGTTCGACTCCTCTATCTTGATCAGGATGCTTGGCACGATGGCAGCAATGACGATCAAGACTGACGAGGCTGATCCTGAAACAGATTACTTCCGTCCAGAGAAGCTTCGATTCCGATCACTTTCGCGTGTTCCTGGCATGGTGAGGCTGTTCAAGTCGCAATGTGATTCGACGAGGCAGCCTTTGGCCCCTTGCGGAAATCTAAACGAGCCGCCGCGAGGGATGACAAAGCCCGATCAGCCATGGACTCCGGTTTCGATATTTCGCAAAAATACTCTGAAATCAATAACATCATACATTGATGGTGGCGCAAATGAAAATTAGATGTTGCCGTTTGCGATCGCTGTCGGGTAGACTTTGTGGCCACATTCGGAAAGAGCTCGGGCATGCACGGGAGATCGGCAGTCTGAAAGCGTGCAAGCTTCTCCAAATGACTTGCGTAAGACTAGAGGTTGATGACTCTCCTGTAAGTGTTTCAGGCTGTCTCACTTGTGGCTGTCGGAGCTGAGCGACTTGTGTAGTAGTACGACAACGACTATTGACACTAGCAAGCGGCAAGGCCGAATCGGGAGTGTGGGAAGGCTCGGGGATGTATAGAGAGTAGAAGTATGCGTGATATACTTCAATGTTTGTTGCCCGATTGAAGAAGGTTGCGTTCGCTCATTGTCATTATCGAAATTCGGCGGCACGCTGGACATCGAAGTCTCGCAACACCCCAGACACCATCGAGAATGTCGAATTCGAGCACCTCGAGAACGCCGACACCATTCTCGTTCGCTGCGTCGCAATACTTCGAAGGTCCAGACGGACAATGGTCAAGCTTCGTGGTGCGTGCTGGCACGCCAGAGCAGTCGTTTCGCGTTCTACCATCCACTGTCGCCAGCGAGACCTGCGTGCCGCTCGCAGGCGCCTGTAAAGATGGAAGTCCTGTGAGTGGCAGCTTCCAAACTATGTTCGATCGAACGGACTGCCAGTTTACAATGATAGGCGAACTGCCCATCCCTTCGCGGGGTCGAAATGTACCAGGGCAAGGCGAACAACGGTTTTCAAGCGCAAGAATCGAGTACATGGCACGAAATCGGCATATACCAAGTAGAAGCTCGACCAGAGCTGCGCTACAATGCCAGCGGACTGTATGGGCTTGACTCTTTGGGTTTGATGATAGCAAACTCTGGCGGTCCGACGTTACAGAAACAGGTTATCGCAGGTGTAGTAAATCCTCGCTTTTGGGTAGGAAGGCTGGGAATGGATGTCAAACCGAGCAACTTTTCCGAGTTCGAGAATCCGCAGCGAAGTCTGATCCAGACACTGAAGGATGAGAACTATATCCCAAGCCTAAGCTATAGCTATACAGCTGGTGCATACTACAGTGAGTCAGCTCATTGACGCTGTAGAACACAGCCAACGATCTCATACTTACTGGAGCCAGAAAAGCCGAACGCATTTGGAAGCCTGATTTACGGCGGTTACGATCAGTCCAGATTCGTCCCCAACGACATCACCTTTCCCTTCGACGCCAACGACAGCCGAAAGCCCAGTCTGAACATTCAAGCGATAGTCACTCGAGACTTTTCGAACACTACCGTGAGCCTGCTGCCTGACGGGGCCGCATACAGTTTGATCGACTTTGCAGAGCCTCAAATGTGGCTTCCGATTTCGGCATGTAATGCTTTCGCCACAGCCTTCAATCTTACATACGACAATACCACCGATTTGTATCTCGTAGATGCAGCGACGCGAGCTCGGCTTCTCGAGAGGAATCCAACAATCACGTTTGGATTGGGCACGACTGCAAATCCTGCGGAGCGGGTCAATGTTGTCTTACCGTATAGCGCCTTCGACCAACAAGCTTCGTATCCGATATATCCGAACGCGACGAATTACTTTCCGATAAGAAGAGCGGACAACGACACAATGTATACAATTGGGCGAGTATTCTTTCAGGAAGCGTACGTTAGGATTGATTACGACCGCGGCAACTTCTCAGTCCATCAGGCCTTGTTTCCGGCGACAAACGACAAGGTCGATATCGTGCCCATAGCGAGTCCAGAAGCAAACAATACGACTCTGCAACACGATACAAAACGACCGATCGCGCTTTCAAAGGGCCGCATTGCTGGTATCTCGATTGGAGGGGCAGCAGTTGTAGCACTTTTAATATGCGTATGGTTTTGGCTGGTGCGGCGGAACAGTCAAGCAAGTCGCGGGGAGGCAACCGCCGCAAAGGAACAGAAATGGGACACAGAGTTGGCTGATCAGCCAAAAGTGGAGACAGACGGGGTTGCATACTTCGAGAAAGATAGTCGACTAGTGGCAGAGATGGGAAGCCATGCGCGACATGAGCTCCACAGTCCAGACGACGGGTCCGCCGAGGTGAATGGCCGAAGGTATACGGCTGACTTGAACACGATATTTGAGCTGTACGATGATAGCGACTTCGGCGCACCAGAGCTATATGATCTGTACGAAATGGCTGATACGGAGATTGGCACAAGAAAGCTGGCTTCCGACGTACCGAAGAATCAACCGCCTCCGGGATGGATATGACGGAGGGACGTTTGCGTTGCTTCGAATGCCAATTCTGCAAGCGCGACCGAGGACCAAAGTAGATTGGTAATGTCAATCGTAATCCTACTGCCGTCTTGTTATGCTGCAGTTCCAGAGTGAAGGCAGTAATACAAACACTTGTCGTCATCGCCGGACGAGGTGTGGCACGTGCGCTTTCGTGAATCGGTCATGATCTTTAGGTGCGGCAACGCCTCTTTAAACTAACACCGCTGTCCATATCGTGCCGACACTCGCAAAGCAGCAGTCAACCAAATTTCAAAGGTTAGCCACCATGTCGCAGTTTGGAGAGCGCGCTGCAACGATAGGACCATATGGGCCCGACAACCCTCCACCGCCCCCAAAGGATCCTCCTCCGAGCAAGGTGGATCGCAAAAGACGTCGAGCCGAGACTGTTGTCCTATCGCCTCCACCGCAGAACGTGTTGTCGCCTCAAAAACCCACAACGCCACGACGCAGGTCCACCGCCAATCAGCGCCGAAAGCTTAGACTTGAGAAAGAGCGTGCGGCGCTCGAGAAGGAGCGAGCAGAGCTCGAACGAACCGAAGGCAGCTGGCGCAGCCGCTCACCATCCCGCGAGGGTCGGAAAGATGGTAACAACCGTCGCCGCGAGAGCTGGACACACGAGACCGGCAGTGGAGACGGTATCCGATACGGAAGACGAGGTCCACCTCACGAGTATCGTCAACCGCTTCGAGAGGCACGCCAGTTCACTCCTGATCATATCATGGACGAGACATACGGACGACTGACCCCAGGACATGGTGACCGTGCAGAGCACTCGAATCCGCGTGCTGAGGCTCGTGGTGCCAATGGTAGACGAGGTAAGGGGTCGCGTGAGACTTCGTGGTCCGATCAGCGGTCTCAGCGATATGGTCATGCTCGAAGCGGCGAAGGCGAAGGTGAGACATGCGACTAGAGAGTTGTGACAAGTGACAGAATATTGACTGGTCGTAGCAAACCATCAAAACGAGCAATATGCTCAAGACCATGTCCAAGCGCCCTATGATCCCAAGCAGAAACCTACTATGATGCACTCAAGCCAAGCTTACCACATGGAGGATGAGGTTCTCTGGGACGAGGGCGAAAACAGCTTGGACGTGCCAGAACGCGATGCAGCATCCTTTCCTGTCAAAGGAGCTGATTTAAGACTGGAGCAACCAGTACATTGGGATGAAGCGCGGTATGCTAGCGGTCCATTTCCGCCTCGGGAGCCAAACCTCTGGCAGCAGCGCCCGTGGCAGAGCAAGGACATGCGCCCCGGCCACAAGCCATATCTCGGAAAGAACTGGAAGCCAAGGCCGTACAACCCCAACATGCAGTTTGGTAATTTTGGGAACTCCCGTGCTGTCGGCGAGCGTCCCGCACATCCCGGATATCCGCAAAACAACATCAATAGCATGCTTGGAACTTCAAGGGCAGCCGATACGCCATCTGCCCCGAGTAATCTGCTTCAGGATGACCCAGCACTGATCGCAACGCTGGCGCCGCCTCTGGGTGTCCCAAGCACCGTCTGTGACTTGCGCAGATATGATGCCCAGGTTGTCCAACACCAGAAGACTCTCCCACGTAACGAACGGTTCATCAATGGGAACGGAAAGGTGGGTCCATATATGTATGGCTCGGTCCAGGGCCAGGATCTCGGCTTATGCTTCTCGTCGTTCTGCACTATACATAGTTGCGAGAAGGGTGTCAGGTGTCCTTGGCGTCATCATCCGCTGACCAAGGCCGAACGGCAGTGGATTCTCGCATTTGGCAAGGAGCGTGGCAAGAATTTCCTCGAGAAGGTCGGTGGTTTCTGGGCAAATCCTGAAGTTCCAGTTCCGGGCGCCAACATGTATGGTAAGTGAACTCGGGAAGGTGTGAGGCCAGAAGACTTGGAAGACTACGGCGAGTGCTCAAGTAACACACGCAGGAGGCGCGACGGGGTTTGGATGGGCCATCTCCTTACCAAGCGAGTTGGTCATGACACGGCTTAAAGAGTGCTTCCTCTGGTGTAAAACCAGCCTCTTATATCATCTTCTCCCTGCAAACCGATCATCATCATCTTCGAGAATATATCAATATCTTCTGGCTGCGCTTCTTTCAGAACCTCAGTGAAGTTAAGCTCCTTCACCACGAAGTGTCTTTTGTTGTTCCAAGCCAAAGCGAAGTCAAATGCGCTCCTTGCGTTCCAGAGATGCGCCGAAAGTGTGACCCGGTTACCGATCACGAGATGGTCCCTGCAAGACTCGAGCTGGCCCCGTAGGAGATAGCACATTGTGACGAAGTGGAAAGTCGAAAGCACGGTACGGCGCAACGATTCGCGGAAGATGTATGCAGCCCATGCTGTACGAGCGGCTGTACTAGGATATAGAGGCAAGGAACCCGTCAGATCGTCTTGCTGCGCCGCGAATGGGAGAAGAGCGTTTGCAACCTCATCCATCAGTGGCAATAGCGTGTCGGCTTGACTGTATAAGGTGATGTCTCCTCCAAACACGAGCATGGTCTGATAGAGCATGAATGCATGTGCCCGAGCTAGTAGGTCGCTCGCCTGTTGCGGCAGTGTAGCTGCAATCAGCTCTCCAACACGATCTCGGATGAATCTTGTGACCATATCGTTGTTTGTACCATTCTTCGCAACATAAAGGCCACAGGCGGCATAGGCGTCTTGGAGAGATCTCGGCATGTACTCTTCGTAGAGCATGGGGTGTTGCCATGGCGTACCGTTCTGCTCAAGCATCATCTTCGGAGCCAGCTTCAGCTGCTCGATGGACCATGACACGCGAGACTTGGCAAAGGGAGCAATATGGGCAGCTGAGAAAGCCTTCTCCACGTGAGTATAGGCCCTTGAAAGGACCAATTGGTCTTCGTAATCGGGTGAGCTGTATAGCATCTGATTGAGAGACTCCAAAGACGTAATGCCAGCTGTAAGGTCGAAGTCGGCGGGTCCGGCGTTTGAGACGTCTGACAAGTTGGGGAAGCTGAATTCGAGAGGCTGAGTCACATTACCAATATCCTCAAGCTCCATGGACATGTCCGGAGCGTGAAGATTGTTTTCCAGATTTACTGAGCCGCCTTCACAGCCAGCTTGAGGCTGCGGAGGATAAGTGCACGACTGTTGTTGCTTGCGGCATCGTCCGCAGGCGGGCTGACCCAGGTCGCACTTCCGCTTCCCCTTGGCACACTCAGAGCAGGACTTTTGCCGTCCTTGCGCATTCACGGTCCTTGATCGATCTGGGGGCATGATGTATGTATGGATGTCAGAGTGTGCATAATGAAGTCTGGCGTTATGGAGGTGATGCTTGTCAGGCGTCCAGCCGCGAAAGCGCGCTTCAAGCTCGGCGCAACCTCGGCAACGACGCACGCGGCGCCAACAACATCAGGGCATTCGTCCCGCGACCACAATCTTCTTCCAAATTTCAACCTCCATACGCAACTCCTGTCTCGATGCCCTTAAGAGTACTAGGTTTCAGTATCAAGTGTAAATTTAAGTCTTCGACCGCCATCCCTTTCCGACCAATCGCGGAATTCCGGTGCGATTGCGGACTCCCAACCGATATGCAAATGGTCGACCCGAACGTCAGGTGTGCTATATTCCAGAATGCTGCTGCGCTTTCTTGACATTGCAGTATTCCCAACGATCAGCGTCAGGCGTTACCAAACACAAGGGAACAGTGCCGCACTGCGCCAAGGTGAGCGGGTTCAACTTGCGGATATGGCTCTTCCTTCTAGTCAGACTTGGTCTAGTGGAGCATTCATGCATGTCTCACAAAATGGCATCAAAAGTGATTATAAGATACGGGAAAGCATGTATTGCTTTCCTCTCTCTGTGCCCTTATCTTTCTGTCAATAGGACCAGGAATGGAACATGTGTGAATCGTGTTGTATTGGTTCTATGGAAGGAGCGAGCTATTTACGAAGGCGCGAGCTGGGTGCTAAGCCCAGAACGTACTAGCGCGAGAGGGAAAATGGGATGAGACCTTGGGGCAGAACACTAGAAGGCTGCAATATATCACCGTGCCTAACACTTTCAGTTTATATCTAAAGGTTTCTCTTCATTCCTAAACCATCATCATGTCGGTCAAAATCGCTCTTATCATGCGCGCTACTGGTTTTCAGGGTAGGGGCGCGATCAGATAACCTCGCAAATTCGGGGTAGCATGTCCATGCACTTGTTACGGACGCATCTAGCGAGCGCGCACTTGCCCGCCAGTCTCTTGGTCCTCATATCACGTTATACCCGGGAACATGGAAAGATCCGTCTACCATCAAAATCGCTGCATCAGGGTGCCGAGCCCTGCTGCTGAATCAACTTCCATCATTCCTGGACGATGCCGAAGTTCAGGAAGCCCGTGTCGTCTTGGAAATCGCCAAGGAAGTTGGTGTGCAGCATGTCATCTTCACATTGACGGTTCCTTTGAACAATCCAAACGTTCGAGAAGATCTGAAGGACTCAGCAGCTGCCCCAGCAGTGCTCAATAAGGGCGATGTTGAAGAGCTAGTCAAAGCAAGTGAAATGATGTGGACCCTTCTTCGACCAGGATGGTTAGCAAACCCCAATGTGCGGACTGTATGTGAGACATATACTGATTTCGTACACCGACCTTTAGGTTCATGACAAACCTCCTTCCCCCACTAGTGTACTGGATGTTCCCAGAAGTCAAGGAGGGACGATTTGTGAATAGCTATGGTCCAGATTGTCTCATGGATCTCATCGACCCTGACGATGTCGGAGCCTTCGTTGCTGCGGCCTTTGACAATCCTGCCTAGTTCCATGGCCAGACCATAACTTTAGTAGCGGGGAATGTGCGTTTGGACGATATGGTGAAAGAGCTTGCTGAAACGTCCGGTCAATCACTCACGGCCATCTACAGGACGAAGGAAGAGACAGAGCAGGCCAAAAGCAATCCGTTTGTTGCCGGCCAATTACTGAGCATCGGAATGGACGAACTCGTGGATCTGGAGGAGGCTACGAGATGGGGTGTGCCACTCACCAGCTTCAAGCAATTTCTCGAAACTCATAGAGATGAATTTGCGGGAGTCAAAGGCAGTCAAGGAGCAGACACATTCACCATGACTTACGCAGATAGTCTGATCTCTGGGAAGGAGTAACCGATCACTTAGGCTGACAGGAAGCATAGAACCAAGCAGATTGAAGCCCAAAGTGCTTGTGCTACCAAGTCCCAACAGCCAGGGAGCCGCAATGCTCTGGCATCTTTTTCGCTCTCCTCCATACCGACTGCGGTGTTCACACCCAGTGACGCCTCTTTTGTTTCTGAGAAGACGCTCAATACTCTTTAATCTTTCTAGTGTTTCTTTCTGCCACCTTGTCATCGCCATCTTTGTTCCCGTTGCCATCATTCATACATCCTCGCCAGCGTTTCCACGCTGCAATACCCCAGCAAACTGCGCTGCTTATGCCCCACACGCTCCCAAAAACGATAGGCACACCGTACCCGGCCATTGCGGCACTGGTCAGTGTTGCGAAAACAGAACCTGCCGCAACACTGCCGCCAATACCGGCTTGGATACCCGCGGCGATGCTGCCTAGTCAATCGTCAGTAGCGTCGTTCCCATCAGGTCGGATATCATTTCCTACCTGCGGCTACTCCTGTCGCTGTAAATCCCGCGAGGCTGAGGAAAGCAGGGGTGCATGCTAAGATGACAAGAGGGATGATGATTGCAGCCGTCTCCCAAGGATGGTGTTTCATCCACTTGAGAGCTGCTTTCATGACTTCGAATGCATCGATTTTTTTGAGTGCGGCAATTGCTAGGTCGAGTGCATCATGGGCACTCATCATCATGGCGCGTACAGCAATCTTGAGATGAATGGTCGCTGCTTCGATGGCATTGCTTGATGCAGGAATATTGCGGATGTTTTCCGATACACGAAGGTCCGAGAGCGAAGTGCTTAGTCTTTGGTTACCATCGTCCGCTTGTGGATGGTGTTCTGCTTCGCTTGCATCCGTGTAGTCACCGTTGTCGATGTCTTCTTCCTCAACACCGTTGCCTGAATTTGACGTCGTGATCCTCCTCCACTCATGGAGCAAGGCCGTAGACTCTGCCTTAGTCCGCGCTGCAGCGATGGGCGCAAGGATGGCTCTGCTCTCGGCAGCCTGAGCTGTATACCAAGCCTCGATGGATTTAGAGTTTAATTCATCTGGCTTGGATTTCTGGTTACCCATGTCGCCCAATGTCAATGTGAACGCAACTTTAGAGGTGTGGAAATTCAGTATTAAAGTCAAGCTGAAGGGTATATGATAGTGAAAGCAAGCCGCATTGATCATGAACGGTCTTGATTAGAAATGCAGTAGTAGCGGTCCTTTTTTATCTTTACCACCGATTTTGTGTGCGTTGCGCGCTTGGCAAAGCATTTCTCGGTTGCACAGACGAAGGAGGTTGAAATCAGTGTTACACGGATCTCGTTTATCAATGCAGTAATATTGGTGCTTTACCGAATTCGATTCCTTTCGCAGCCTGTGACCATTTCCATCGTCATGGAGAGGCACTTGTGAGAGAGATTAGACAAGTCTTGGTTGAGAAAAGATTCAGATTATTCTGAGGTCATGGCTAAAGATCATCACTGATATGAACAGGCACAAAATTGTCTGGACAGTAATCCTGCTCGGTAAGACTACATGCAATGATGATTAGAATGCATGAGCGGAAATTGGTGGTACGTGTGGACACACGAGCTGTGCTTAGTCTTGAGAGACAGGAAATCACTATGAGTTATCTCAATCCATCCCCTAAATTTGAGGCTCGAGGGATCAGCAGGCCCAATAATGTGGTTCATTTTACTAGATCAGCGACCTCGCAGTCCAGATGTAAACGCTTTTAGACCCGAACAGTAATGTGGTGCGCACGCATTAGAGTCAAAGGCCTTGTAGTTGTCTGGATCTACCTAGTATGACATGTCTTCACGAGTCATGCTAGATGCTAACATAGCTCGCATGCACTTTTCTGGACGTACACTTCAGGCATCGAAATTTTCTCACCTGCATACCAGCCCATCAAACTACACATCTATTACACAATACTGATAGCTCCCCCTACATGACATCGATCTATGCTACATCACCTTTGGAAATCCATACTTCTGCCCGCTAAGTGACCGCTGCTAGTGGAGTCATGCCATCAAGTGGGCAAATCTCAGATTCCTCATCAACAGCGGTCGTGTGACAGTACTTCGGGCACAGATCCTGATAGCGAATTGGTATACCCCGGAGGCACTAGAGCCAAGCGATGATGAGCCCTTCAAGACAAAAGCCCTTGTGTACGGAAGGAATATCCGGGAAGGACGTCACGTCACCGCTATAGTCTGTTACTGGGTCGACACCGGCGTTAAGATGGCCTTTGAACGCGCCAGTGTTTGTGATCAAACTATCGACGTCTAGTGTATATGACGAGTGCACTGATACACCTTTCGACCCGAGATAATTCCTCGCGCCGGTGTTCGTTGCGTGACCTTCCACTGATGGTGTTACGAATAGCGCAACATGAGGCTCGACGAGCTGGTGCTCTTGGGCGCGAGATAGAGCACAGGTATCGGTAGACTTCCCTAGAGCAAGAGAGTCGAGAGTCGGGCTGCGCAGTAGAAAAGGCACTCGATCGTGGGGACCTGTGGTGTTTATGCAATGCGGATCGCGGAGCGCGCAGCGAAGGCACTAGTAAGTCAGCCGCTTCATTTTCGATATGGGGAAAGTGAGAGTGAAAGCGAATCGATCTCCCTGCCGGCACAACAAGCTGACGCACGTGGGGTGGTGCGCGCCGCTTCTGAGCGGAGCTTAGACTCAATTGTTAGGTCTACTGGCTTCATGCGTTTGTGTTATTGTCATTCTCAATTGGAGCTCCTGCTGTCGGATGCATGCTAAATGCCGGCACAAAACAGCGTGAAGGTCCAAGTCACGTGGGTCTCTCCCCTTCAGCCTCGTTCGTCGGGCGCACATCTACCCTGACTCCGTTCCCTATCCTTCGCATCCTTTGATCTCTGCTCAAATCGCCACTCCAAATTCAGTCCCTTAACCTTATCCTTTCCTCCATGTCCCAGCGGCCAACCTCTTTCCTCCCTCCTTTCCGACTCATTCAGTGTCCCCTCCTTCGGCCGGTCAGCTTCCTTCTCCCACTTCTCCACCTGGTCATGACTCGCCGTCTCTCCTGCCTCAGTCATCTCGCTCACGATGCATTCGTATATCTGTTTCGTCTCAGTAACTTCCAGCAACCACTCAGAGTTCACATATTTCGGCACACCTCGACGATCATCTGGGCGCAGTAGGGTGCATGTTTGTCCACATGTACCCGCCATACCATTTGAAGGAGTGCACGTACGGCAGTATTTGCCCTTGTTAGTGCATAGATCCACAAAGTACCGGCGGTTCTCGATGGTCGTCTTGATGTCTTCTAGTGTTGAATTCAGCTCAGCAACACGAGCTCGGAGCTTGGGAACGAGACGTTGCGGCGGTGGTTCATCTGTGGGGTAAGGAGGATAAAGATCGAGCCATGATGAAACTTTTGACGGCGGCGAGTCGTCAAAGTTGGGTCGTGGTCGTTTAGGCATTTTCCACTTCGTTGTAGTGGGTTGACTGATGTATTGACGTGATCACTGGAGAAAGTTTGATGAGGAAAGAACCAGGGGTGATTTCTAGAAAGCTTTGCCGTGATGAGGCACATGCTCTCACAAGTGGTGACTTGTAGGTCACAAGGTCGTGCACAATGCTGCGCGGTGTTGCCCTGCGCTAGAAGTCGGTGAACAGCTCATCATGTATTCCTTATGTCTGGGCGCTACACACAGAGAGAGCGCGCTCAAATGGAGAGCGTCGATGCTTATCAGTAGACTAATTCGGCTCAAGATAATGCGCCATCAAAGTCTTTCTACACGGTGTGGTGTAGCAGGCATCGGTTCCCGGCAAGCAGCAAACTTCACTCACATTGTGCATTCGCAACGCTCACTGAGCTTCGACAGCATTGGCCTTTCATAATGGCGCCTCCGGACCTAGCTTCATATCAGTCTTCTTCCTGGCAACGCTGCGATACATAAGACCTTGCGATACAGGAGTACAACACCGGTCTGAGAGAAGAAAAACCACTTACCAAAACCTCAGAAACCCTCACGACTCCAGAAGCAAACAAGTCATGCCCGATAAGTCCGCGCAGGATCCTCTGGTTCAGCCTGCTCAACACTCTGAAGAGTTAGCCAAGCGCATAGATAACATCATTCAGATCCTGACTGACTTCAAACAAGACGACGATACACGCATCTTCATCTACAAGCGTGAACGCCACAATCGACAATGGTGCGCAACATGCTCACCCTCACAAACACCAGGCTCATGTGGCCCTTATATGCGCTCTCATCCGTCCCCGGTATCTCCACTCTGATTTCGTGCCTGAAGCGCCGATCGATCCCGCAAAAGAACACAGTTGGCGAGTTGAAGACCTCCGAGACGACCACAAAGTATTCATACAGCCCAAAGCTGATATCAAACAGCACGGATACGATGCTGATGCTGTACGAGTAGAAGTGTGGGAGAAAGGCGCCGAGATCTTACGGGATGGCGCGATGAGTGAGGTCGAGGTATGGGCGGAGCATGGATAACGATTCGAGAATTACATGAAGCCGGTTCCTGGTCTGGCTATAGAGTGGAACTTTGAGCAGGCTTGGGGACATGGTCTGGGTGTCGTGGAAGGTATCGCGCCTGATGCCGTTGAAGCTTAGTAGTAGGTAACCGACTGTCATCTGTGAGGACGCACCTTCATGCCTTATGAGCGTAAAGTCTACTTGGCGTCCGAAATATGGCATGTTCCTCCGCTCAGTGGGATGCACCGGGAGCGACCTCAGCTGTGTACTTTGTATGCAGCGCGGAGATCTTTTAGAACTGAATCAATACTCGGAATATCTTCATTATAGTTTCAGGCAATCTTCGGTGCTAGGTAAAGTTTATACTGGGCCTTGCGGTGTGCTTAACGCTATCCAGTAGTGTAGCAGGGCACAAGGCCATCACAGCTGACACTTCCTTGGTCGGATAGCGTTGTCGATTCCTCTCCCTTGAGACTGGAGATGTTCTGAAAAAGTCGCAGTGGGTATCGTCAAGACAATTCTAATCAGTGACATGGCACGCCGTAGATTCCACTAGGCATCTGAGTGGGCCGTAGACGTAGAGTGTAACCGGCATGAATCTGCTCTGGCCCCTCAAAGCTTCTGATCACGCGATCGCAGCACTCCTGCTCCTGTGGCTCGCCAATGCTATTTGCTGACATTTCATTTGCCACAAGGCGCCAGAAGCGAAGAGGTAACCGAACGCTACAGAATTGGGCATTGTTGTCCACCTGGACAGGAAGCCCAAGGTAGTTGAGGTCATCTCTCCACCTTGGTGCATAGGGAGTTACGCTGAACATGAGGTGACCAGTTTTGAGATTGAGCAATAGATTGAGGTCGCCTCGATCTTTTCCACAGATATTGTCGACATGGACACGAATCAGAGCCCAGGGCTCTCCAAGTGGATTCTCTTGCGGGTCCCAGCAGAACATCTGATTTAGTGGACACATGACAAAGTCGGGGTCGCATTTAACAGTGTTGGGCAGGCTGTGTAATAGACCGCTTACAAGTGCTGACAATTGAAGATCCGGCGAACCTGTTTGTGTGATGGGCAATCTCAGTGCGGCAGAACCTCTTGTTGCGTGTCTGCCCCATTCCATTGGTAAATATGTCGGTCTAAGCCGATGTCCAATGCCTCTGATAAAATTGCTATAGAGCACAAACAGAAGGTGTCCTTGCATGAAGCAGATATGTCATAGAGAAGCCGTACGTCCGATATGCGGTCATCGACCTTGATGTTGCCGCTATCCCGACACAAAGCTAGTAGCGAGAATATACGGTCGCAGGGAATTCGACATTCTTGGCCTTGGAACTTGCTTAGAAGATGGAACAAGTTCCTGCGCCAAGAAATATCTCTGGTGAACTTTAGTCATCTTAGGAAGGGACCGTATCTGGCGTCTAGAACCCTATCGTTGGGTAACTGAGCAATATCTAGCAACGTGAGGCTTTTGAAATACACTCATGAAGAGAATGTACAGTAAGACGATGGGTGAGTGGTAGGAAGGAAGGTAGGGATGGCAACACTGTTGACTGAGAGGGCGCGGAGAGCAAAGAGAGGCGGTTTATTAAGCATGGGAGGAAGGCACAGCCCCTCCCAAACCTGGCGTAGGGCACGCCACATGAAGCAGGCTGAAGCCGCGAAAGAACGCCCAATCATGATTGGGTATTCGTAGCTACATACCACACCTCTCATGCAAGTTGAATGTCGCTTTGCTTGGCATGTCAATGTCGAAGACCTTTTGCGTTACTCATATGTGCGATTCAGATCATGAGGCTGCAGCCCTTCCACCTCTCCTGTCCTTCGGATCAAAGTCCAAAATCTTCCTCCGTCTATGATTCTGCGCCATCTTCCACCGCACATACATGAGTACTGCATCCTTCAGCCCCACGAACAAACAGCCGCCAACCAGACTCCTGCCCCATCGTGTCTGCAGGAAACCTGTTGGCCTGCCCTTCGTCCCAACTCTGCCACCAGTTGATATCCAACCACCCAGCCACGAAGTAGCAGGCGCGCCCGACGGTGGTGTTACCCACGACTCTGGCAGTGTGTACCTCAAAAGCTCGCCCATCGCAGCTGCTATACTGGGGAAGATAAGGGCCCCCAGTATAGTATCTGCGAGAGATGTTGTGGAGAAGGCGATGTTGCGTTCGCGTCGTACGCGCTGGCGGGGTTGAGCTGGCTGCGCTGGCACATTGGGCGCAGGTGCAGCTTCTTGTACCTCGACTTCGATGAGCGCTGGCATCTCATCGTCCATCGGTGGCGCATCAATCGGGCGAGCAGGCCCTCGCGCAATTGGGACCGGCGGATTCTCCTCGGCCTCGTTGTTGTCCGCTGCGCCACCGTTGTTCCAGTCTCCGAAGATGTCAAAGTCGACTTCGATCTCAATGTCGTCGTGGTCGTGGTCATGATCGTGAATATGGTCATGCTCGTTGTCGAGCTGTTCTTGCACCTCGACAGCATCCTCAGTTCCTGCCCGCGGTTGAATCTCCTTAAGCCACTGCTGCTCTTGTGGTAGACAGACACGCTCCCAGAACGCGTTATAGAAGCCACGCACGTATGGAAGAGCGGCGAACGAGAACGCTGCGCTCGGTGGCCACTGCAGCTGCAGCATCTCGTCGCCTGGCAGTCTGGAGCTGACGAAGAAGATGAGAGGTAGGAATGGCAAGAATGAGTCGGCGAAGGTAGTTCGGCTGGCTACAAGGACCGTGGGGATCAGAGGCAGGCCAAGATCTAGCCGCCAGTGCTTTTGCAAGTGGGCAAAGAGGCGCAATACTGGTGATGATATCCTCATGTCCGGTGCCTCGTAGAGAGGTGCCAATATCTGCAGCGCGTCTCGTGTCCCAAACACTGAATATATCGTATGTGTTCCCGCCAATGTGAGTGTCGAGTAAAGTGCCGTTCCCGTGACAAGCGCAAACCCAGGTAGAAGCAGTGTGCCAGCGAAGCGCTCTCCTACCCGCACCGCATCCACCACGTAATTTCTTGGCCGCTCAATCTTGATCTCGGATTTGCACTGTGGACACTGCACTTTGCTTGCACGTGTACCAGCCCTTCGCCGCGAGTTTGGCGCTTCCATATCTGCTATCCAGTCAAGTAAGCACTTCTCGTGTGCCACCAGCGAGCATTGGCACGGTGACCGCCACTCCGATGAGTTTTCGTCATCCTCCGTTTCGTCGTTGAAGCATATCCAGCACTTTCGCGGTTCGTATTCCTCCTCTGATGAGCTACTTTGAGCAGGCGCTTCTCTCTGCTCCTCTATTGCTGGCTTTGCTGACTGCTTAGGCGGCGAATTCAGCAAGAGTGTCTGTGAGTCGACTGATTGCGCGGAGAAACTGTTCGTACGCGGGATCTGCTCTGACTGCGAGGATGAAGATTCGGCGGGAGGCGAAGAGCGACGCTGCGACGCGGGTCGCTGCGGTGGGAATGAAGCCATGTCAGTGGGAGGAGGAGGTGGAGGTAGGCTGACGGAGCCTTGTGTTTCGCGCGATAAGACTCGAACTGCAAACCACGGCTCAGAGACGCCAAAGCATCGTCGAATGCGTGAGCAAAGATGAGTGTCGTGGTCAGCACAGGCAGACAGGTGGTGGTTGCTCGGCTGGTGCACGGAGCTTGTGTCAATAGATTGCCGAAACCGAAAGCGCGATTGCTAAGACGTCACTTCCCGATGTCACCAAATGCCAAGACCTGCCACGTGCACGTCACGGAACGTCCACGGGTCGAACACAGCTTGGATTATCAGTCCCGCATGGCATATCTGCAAGACACTCTAAGATATGATGGTGATAACGTGTGACTTCCAATGTCAGTATTCTGCCTTTCTCGCTCGTTCTATATCCTGTTCATCACATCTCCACATCGCACACCATATCCCCCATCTCGCTCCTCACCATCACCCACGTCCTTCCAAACGCATCCTTCACACGCACAAGTCCATGACGAACATGCACCGCACCCTCAAAGGAGTCGACCTGCCCTGTGTCAGTTCCTACATCTCTTCGCCTCTTCTCGGACCAAGTCGCAGTTTCCGTACATTGTTCTTGCCTCCTCGATCAACCTCGGTAGCCGCCCGCCCATGCTGTTCATGACCATTATGCGCACCTCCACCGGCAATGTAGCCGCCAGGAACATAAAGCTGTCCCATGGGCGCAAGTGTAGGCGGCGGTGGCAGTTTCCTTAACTGATCTTGCACCAGTTCACGATGCGCTGCCGCTTTTGGAGTCAGAACTGGCGCCTCACCAGGTTTAGGTTGTGGTGATGTATGCTCCATGATCGCTGCTGGAGCGTTTGAATCAGCGCGCCATGCAGATGTCAGACTATCTGGATCCGATAAGCTTGCTGCGCCGTGCTGGTAGACTGATGGCGTAGTCTCCTCGCCTGCCAATTCTTCCTCGTTAGGATCATCCTTTGGCTCTTCCGCGGCCGTCTTGCTATGCGCGTGTCGAAACTTCTTGACGTGGGGCTCATGTGTCGGCGCATACGGCTCCACTGGAGCCTCCCTAATTGACGAAAGCCCGTCTTCTCGATCGAGGAATGCGCACGTCTCGCAGTCGAACCCGCAATCTTCGATGTAGAACTTGTGTTGTAGATTGACGGGACAGTTGAGCCCGCAGTTGAAAGCGCCGAGAATGGTATGGTGGAGGCAGTGCGAGTAGTCGGTGACGTAGATGATGCACATCTTGTCAGCTGTTGGTAGGTGGTATGCTCGGCAACTCTCTGTATCTGAGTTGTGCAGAGCAGTCAGGCTGTAAGTGTGGTTAACTTGAGGAAGCGGACGATTGGAGAAAGGTTTTGTAGAACCGAGAGGGTGCATGATAAAGTGAAAACCTAGGTGAGAAGGTAAAATTTGTACTGAGCTCACGTATTCCGGCAGCGTGAAAGCCAGTTGTAAATTGCGGAACGTTGTCGGCTCAACTATTTATCGACATTCACCTACTTTCCGATGACCTCCCTTCTCACCAATCCTCAATCTGGAACTCAAACACCCGGTCCCCCTTGCCCTCCTCGATCGGCTTCGCATCCTGATCAAACAGCGTCCTCTCTGAATAATACGCTTTTCCTTGTCTATCCACTAGCATAACAATATTCTTCTGCGTGCCATAGCACCCACTCGTCGCGTCTACCGCCTTCTGTTTGACCACGTCCCCGACTTCATGTGCCGGCATCTTGTGCTCTTCCAAGTGATCCCTTCCGATGGATGGAACGAAGATGCTGTGCCGTAGCTGATTGAGATACATGTCCCACTCTTCGTTCTCCTTTTGCCGGGGCATGGTGTCGGTCGATAGGACGTCAAGGAGGCGCTGGACGAGTTGCTCGCGGCTTTCATTAGCAGCGACAGATTGCTTGATCGCGTTTTGTGTCCATGCTTCACCGTTCACGACCTTCGGCCATGTCCGGTCACCGTATGCCGCGTTGCTGAGTGCATGTGTTTCTCCCTCTTTTCCCAATAACCTGATCACATCCTTGGCTTCCGGCGTCCGATTACTCACAATCGCCAGCCCTTTCCCTGTACCTTTCGCCTCTTTAACAGCATCTTGCACAAATCCATAACATAACGAAAATCCGCCCACTCCCTTCACGCCGTCTTCCTCAATCATGTGACGTGCAAAATCATCCGCGCTCACTTTCTTCGCAGGGTCGATCTTCAGCCATGCATTCGGGATCAAACCACGACTTCTCGCACCAATGACGATGGCTTCGCCTTCTTCGCGATAGTTGGTGAGCACGGCGATTCGCCCTTGACGAGTCACACCTAGCCAGGTACCGTGCACAGGACGGTGCAGGTCGTAGCCTCCAAGAACTTGGGAGTCTGGCTCAGGCCACCATGTTGCTCCTGCCGTTGGGCGATGGAGGTATTCCTGGACAAATGTTAGTTGCGGGCTTTGTGGTCGCTCGAGTTGAGTCATACGTCTCGGTTGTTCAACAATATGAACGGATAGGCTGGATGCGCAGTTGTGAGGATAGCGATGCACATGTCGTCGTTTGCAATATTCGCCTCTTCAGACGGTGGTGGTATAGGTATCAAACAGTTGGCAGTGAGGTATGTTCGAGTCAACACTTCGGGCAACAACGGCTCGTGGTGGTTTTGCCGAGTTCGCAGTTGCAAATGCAGGTCGAGCGGTGTGCTGCGCCAGCGAAGCCTCACTTATATACGTGTATCCAGTGTGTCTCGCCTTCAATGCAGTGCCATCTGTCGGATGAGGTGGAACGATGCATCCTGGGAATAGGTTACCGTGAAGAGTGAATCAGCGTGTGAAGAGTGCGGTTACAAGAAGGCCTAGGCTTGGGCGACGGGCCGAGGTGTCATAGGTACTTCGTACAAGACAATTCACACCACTGGAAGCTTCTGTCTCTGCTGCGTGGCGTGATAGCTGCATAGCCAGCATGGACCTTTTTCGACCACATGAATGAGTTCCGAGGCACGTTCACGGTATTAAAGGTTCTGGTGTTCCTGCAGCGGAGGCGTCCGACTTCACGTGGCAGCAGTCCCCAAACTACCATCCCTGCTGCCCGGGTCCACCTTCCGTGCCCTCGGCCCTATCAAAGCAACCCTTCGCAATCATGCTCCCAACCATAACCACCGCCGCAGTAACAACGACACAACATCACAACCAGCAGCATAAGAACGCCATGGCAGCAAACTTTGCGCCCTACCAAGATGTCCCCGAGACACAACGAGCGCTCTCTCCACCACTACAGTCCCCGCGGATAACCTCGCCGCGCACGTCACTCGATCGCACGCGCAATGTCATTTCCCCACCAACACGCACATACGAACAACAGGACTACTTTGGCGCCGGAAATGAGTTGCCGGATGTCGAGCGCGTAGCTTTGATTGCGCCACAGACCACTTCACGAACGGGATTTGGTCGATCACGAGAAGATGTGGATATGTTCACGACGAGCTTAGGGTGGAGGTTGGATTATGAGGCTTGCCTGGCATACCTACTCTTGCCGCCTGCGGGAAGTGTCTTCTTGCTGGTTATGGAGCACCAGAGCGATTATGTGCGATTCCACGCATGGCAGTCGAGCCTGCTGTTCGCGTTCATCTTTGTTATACACGTCATATTTAGCTGGTCGAGCTTCATATCGTGGATGTTGTTCATTGGCGATGTTGGATTGATTGGCTGGTTGACATATCGGGCGTATCTTGACGGTAAGAAAAGGAACCAGGCTGCTATGAAGACAACACTGACACTTCAGCAGCTGCCACACTTGATCGATACGAAGTACCATTCTTTGGCTCACTCGCGAGCTCGATACTGGACGACGAATAGACATCGATCTACTCTTTCAATGATAGCGTGGCGTTCAGGGAGCATTTGCAGGTGCAAGACGGAGTATCGATGATTTTTTACTTAGATCGCTGGAAGAACTATGGTATATTACCTAATCAAGCCCGCCTTCGAGACGCGATCCTAGCCGAACCGCTCCATTGCAATCTGCTTCAGAAACTCCATCGTCTTGCCCTCCTTCTCCCGTCTCTCAGCCAGCTTCTCGTCTCTCTCGGCTGCCCTTGCACGGGCAATCTCTTCACGCCTAATCTCCCGTTCGCTCTTCTTTCGCTCCTCTTCCTTCTTCTTCCTCTTGTACATGTCGATGCCATCGTCACCCATGAGGTCTGCTTCCGCGACTTCCACGTCTCCACTCTCTTTTGCATCGCGGAATGATTGCAGTGTGCTTGTGACCTCGCGCTTCTTTTCGAGTTGACGTTCGCGGGACCCAGGGTCGGCGCGCGGCACGAGTTCCTCGAGACGATTTTTTTGGGCTTTGCGATCTGTTTTGCGCTCGTACCGTATATCGTCGACGTATTCTGAGCGGTTCCGCGATCGTTCTTCGTCAAGGGTCTCGTCTCGATATGTCAGGTCATCCAATCTGGGCACTGTAGGTCCATGACTTTTGCGTCGCGCAGCTTCTGTAGGGGGTTCGGGCCCAAAGTCGTCGTCGCTCTGCTCTTCTTGCTCATCTCGTGGCTTATATGTTGGTGATGGGCGCTTTGTCCGCTTTGGTGAGCTTGCCTGGTACGATTGCACGGTTTCTTGGGCAGTCTTCAGCATCGAAGGGTCATACCAACTCCGTGCTAGGTCTCCACGATTCCTACAACGTTAGCATCATCTATTTCCAAGCTCATTCCATAACCACAATGGTTACATACCATCGGCTGACAAAGCTCTTCCACCTGCCCTTAGCTTCCCTCTCGTCTAGGTCATCCAGTTGGATGTTCTTCTGGATGTCGAGGTATGACTGAAAGAGCGGCTTGTAGTCTTCATATTGCCTCTTTGATAACGCCTTTGCTTTGTATGGAAGCGCTACTGGTTTCGCAGAGGGAGATCGTGAGCGATGACGCTTGTGACGATGTCGGTCTTCGTCGCGAAGTGGAGAGCGCGAGCGGCGCGAGTGGTAGTGATGCTTGTGGTCATGACGGTATGCATGACTTGGCGATCCTGAACGTTTACGGGCAAGTTGATCGCCAGTCTCTGGAATCATGCTGCGAGGCATGTTTGAGCTTGTCGGAGGGAAGTCGCGCTGAAGGTTGGTGATCTTCGCGTGCATGCGGGCCGCTTCCGCTAGCTCGGCTCCACTTGCTCGCACCTTTACGCAAGGTTGCAATGCCCTCCCTCCAGCAACACCTATGAACATGGTCCATGACAGCCGTGCAATGTCGAGTTGCAGCACATACTAACGGAGACTACTTGATAATATTGGTATCTATCCGGTATGGCCAAAAGGTCGAGCATCATCACGGGGGCAATCCGTCACACTTTGACGACGATTTAGCCTTACCTTCCGAACAATAAAACACCATTGCCACATCGGGACAACCATGTGCCGTGGTAGGCACCCTCAGCCTGCCCGATCAGCGACTCGTTATGTAATTCCTTCCATTATCCAGAACTACCATCAGGACTATCAAGCTATCATCGCACGTCTTATTCTCGCACGGTTGACTTAGGCTCAACGACCGAGCTCATGAAAGTGACGAGCCTGTCAGCAGCGTCGTACAGTCTGCATCGATGCAGACAACGGAAGTGACGCTGGCAGGCTTTGTCTATGCGCCATAGGATCTCACCAAGGGCTCCATAAGACTTTTACGAATATGTCCGGATCTTTCACCCCTTGGCGAGGTTTGCTGTGAGACCAGCATCGCCACTCTTGCTCACTCGTATACCTGTCTCTCATATGTTTGAGGTGATGAGCAGCCAGAGCAACGTATCATTCTCGATCGCAAGCCTTTTTGGGTACGACAGAACTTGTGCTCCGTCCTACACTTCGCGAAATGCAGGCGGCAGGGGCCTCTGTGGATTGACGCTCTCAGTATGAACCAGAATAACGTAGAGGAACGAAATCATCAAGTGCGACAGATGGGCGCTATCCTTTCAATGGCTACAGAAGTCATCTCGTGGTTCAGCCCAGATGAAGATATTGCCAGCTATCTTAGATACGTTCCGACTGCGAGACGCTCCCGAGTCTGGCTTCATTCTGACGACAATAGAGTAAAAAAAACTGTGCAATCATGCGTATTGACAGAGGATGGATCACTCAGGAAGTTACCTTGGCGAAGCGAAATGCACTCATGGCATAGGACCACGAGGTGGACTTGACTTTCTTACCTTGGATCGAACTAGTAAGACAAAATCAATCAGACATAAATAGCGCCCTGCAAACACAATTCAACAATATGTGGAGTATCAAAGAGAGAGATTCATGGACAAGACAGACAATACATGAGGGAAGACTGCTGCGAGTCCTCACAACCTTCAAGAACAAGCAATGTGCACATGCACAGGATCGCATTTATTCTTTGATGGCCTTAGTCAAAGATGCTGCAACTTTGAAAGTAGATTACAGTATCTCCCATGTTGCACTAGCCCAGACTGTACTCCAAACCTGCTAAAGAAACATTTGTTTGTGTACCATACATGCGCTTGGCGAAGCGTTGGAAATTGGAAGAAATGCATCTGGCAGCTACGGACTCGACCGCAATGGAATGACTACAAGAATCAGCCCTTTCTTCTTTTTCCCGGAACAATGGGAGTCTGATGACCCTGATTGTGCAGTTGGGAGAAAAAACGTGGACTAGACCTAGAAAGGTTGGGATGGAAGCAGAAATTTCACGTTCAAGGAAGCCAGAGACGGAGAGAAAAGGCTCGTTTCAACAACATGTTCCTTCGGGCTCAGGCACCTCTGTACTCGATTCACCGGCTACCTCAAATTAAGGTTCCGTCCCGAACATACGCATATTACCTACCAATATCTCCCAGGAAAAGATTCAAATGGGCCGCTCAGGGAAGGTAAGTTAGATGAAGTCATTCTCAAACTACCCACCAAGGCATATGCCGTACGTGATATCCGGTTCTCGGTCGATTTCCTGCTCGAGGTTGCCAGAATGTCGAGAGAAAGCCCCGAAGACGTTTGTAGCAGTGAGCGCCGCAACTTCGATGAGCATGCTGGTTTTCAGTCATTGGATACCTTCGGCATGTCCCTTCACGGGGTGCCCGCTCCCCGTGCGGTGGTGAGGAGTACAGTCCGCAACAAGCAAGCCGAATTGTTGGCTTGCTTGACTTATCTCAAGCCAATCAAGCCAAGCCTAGTCTTTTTAAAAGTTACAAAATTGCAAGCAACCCAAGCCGTACAGTGAGGCTTGCTTGGCTTGCAAAGTAGGCAGCTTTTGTGAGGCTTTTCAGGTTGCTGGTAGGCCTATCGCAGGTGGCGTTTTTGGTGTTGAGGTTGTTGCAACAGTGCAACTACGCAATAGCAAAAATATATAAACAAGTAGTAAGATTAACTTATAGCAACTTATTAATTCCTATCGTGAACTGACCTATTGGCCTGCAAATTGCAACAAAAACAATCCACAACCTCTTTACCTATAGCTCTACAATCAGCGTGATCTTGATATTCTTTACTAAGGACGTCGAAATCACGCTGATTGAGGAGATCTAGATAGAGAGGTTATAGTTAGCAGCAAGCTGGATTGGTTGATATATATACTCGCAAGGTTATTGACGCTGGTGGCAGTGGTGTATTCGACGTTACGAAGGCTACTACAGCAGCTGCTAAGCATCTCCAGCTAAAAAGACGAGGCCATATGCTTACAAAGGATGGCGTAACACAGAATCGACAGACGGGGCAGCTCTCTCTGCGGCAAGCCTTTGATACTGGTATCAAGGTCACTCAAGCAGCCGCCAACGCGATGGGCAACTTCAATATACAGCAGTTCCGGCAAGCTGCTGTACTCTGCATTCTTGACAACAACCTGCCAATAGAGCTGCTTACAAGGCCCTTCTTTCGAGAGATGATAAAGTTTGCGAACCCAGAGGCAGAGGCAGCTTTGTGGGTGAGTCCTCGTAGTGTTGCTATATACGCAATGCGCCTGTTCCGCTATATACAACTTCAAGTTGTCCAGGCTTTGCCAGAAGCTGCAGGTAAAATACACGTAAGCTTTGACGGCTGGACGACAAAGGGCGGCAAGCGCGGGTTCTTTGCGATTGTTGCGCACTTTGCTAACGCTTCTGGAGTAATACGAGACTTGCCTATCGCTCTACCACAACTTGCAGGCTCCCATACGGGCGAGGCTATTGCTAGTACTATTACTGAGACGGTTGAGGAGTACGGTATTACTAGCAACAAGCTAGGTTACTTCGTACTCGACAACGCTACCAACAACGATACTGCGATCGCTGCGCTTGCGCGCGTATACGACTTTGACGCTACTCATCGACGCCTCCTTTGCGGCCCTCATACGCTTAATCTCATCGGCCAAGCGATTATATTTGGCAAGGACGGAGACGCTTACAACAACGCTGCTGAGCAGCTCAATACAGAAGAGTCGTACTTACGCGAGTGGCGTAAAGATGGGCCGTTGGGCGTATTGATCGACGTTATCAACTACATCAAAACACCACAACAGTATGAGCTTTTCAGAGGGTTTCAGAGCGCTGCTAACTCTGAGTTGCCTGCTGGAGAGCGCTTCCGAACGCTTGAGCCAGTTAAGCCTGTTGTTACTCGCTGGAACTCGTATTACGCCGCCTTTGCGCGCGCAACTCGACTTCAAGCTGCTTACAACTCCTACGCTGAGCACCACATTAACCGCGTCTCTCTTGACGATAGACGCGCAAGACAAGCTGGCAACAAGCTGGCAACAAGCCTCTAGACGCTCCAAGTTGGATGAGATCAACCGGCCTTACAGCTGCTGACTGGGCAGTAATAACAGAGTACCAGGACTGCCTTGAGCCGCTCAAGATCGCTACAGAGCGACCTGAAGGTTGAGGCAAAGCAGGAAAATTTGGTGCTATATACGAGGTTATACCTGTCTTTGAGTACGTACTCAGTTCGCTTGAAGCTCGCACGCGCCCGTACGAGCAAGTCGATTTCAACCACACCGACGCGCCAGAGGACCACCTCAATATCAACTTACGCACCGCTTGGCGTAAGGCCAATGAGTAATACGATAAGCTTGATAGATCGCCTGCCTACTACGCTGCTGCCTGCCTCCATCAATACTACAAGTACTACTGCGAGAACAGCTGGGCCGACAAGCCAGAGTGGCTCACCGCCGCCAACGCTGGGTTTCAGCGACTCTGGCAGACGTATAGACCTCAGTGTATACGCCCTCAACCTCAGCCAAATACAACGACTGCGCGTGGGATAGATGACGTAATTGGTGCCTTTGTACGCCGCAACAACACTAGAGATGAGGCAGCTCACGACAACGAGTACGAGCGCTGGAGGACTCAAGAGCCAGAGTGGAGCAGGGAGCAGTACTTGGGTGATGGTCACCCAGTCGTCTACTGGATACAGATGCGCTCAAAATACTTGTGTTTGAGCCAGTTTGCGATCGATATAGTGACAATCCCAGCATCAAGCTGCGAGTGTGAGAGGCTCTTTAGCGAGCTTGCCGACTTACTTGAGCCTAAACGACGAGCTATTGGCAGTGAGTTACTAGCTGCTCTTCAATTAGTACGATTATGGACAAGAGCAGGCTTTAAGACTCAGTACAACTAGGGCACAGAGAGCGACGATGAAAACGACGTATCAGATGAGGATATTGTACAAGACTACAATATACAAGAGTGGACTCTCCCGTCACTATAGTCGTATACAAATTTGATCTCCTAGCGTCCAATCCGATCAATCCGTCAAGCAAGTCGCAAGCAAGCCGCCCAAAAACACCAGCAAGCAAGCAACAAGCAAGCCACGACGACGTCGCCAACAAGCAAGTCAATCCACGACCTCAGGATTGCTTGGCTTGCTTGTTGCGGACTGTGGTGAGGAGGCGAAGGAGCGCGGAACAGAGTCATCGAGATCTAAAGGGGCTTTACTCCATGACGTAAGAGCAGAACCCGCTAGGCGCAAAGAATCCCGAGGTCAACGTTGTGCTGGTCTGAGATAAAAACCACGCTGTCTGCCACTCGTGAGAAAATTCATTGGACAAAAGGCCCACCTGCTTTTTTATGTATTTGTGCCTGACCTCGCCATTTGACACAATTGAGTATGGCGAGACCTTGATTGATTCATTGCTCGTAGAATTGCAATACCGAGCTTGCGAAACATACTTGGCCCGGCAAGCCCACATTCGCCACCCGCTGGCAGCACACCACATCGTGCACATCCCGGAGGTGGTTCGATATCGCATGTATAGACAAAAGCATCTCCAACGTCAACAACAGCGTACAGCTCTTACCATCCCTGGAAAAGCTATAGTATACGTGCCCTGGCAAGCAATGTGCCTCCTCGAAGCGGCGTTGCATCTTGTCATGCTTGCTGGTGTGAAATTCGGACCAAGCGCCGCGATCTTCGGCATCAATCGTAATATAGCCTGACACCGCTCCGCAAAGGTAACGGAGGTCGATGGTGAAGGAGATGTCGACGTTTCGATGCGGACTGGAAGGAGAACAATGCATATGTGACTTGTTGGTTAGCTTGTGGCATCTTCCTTTCGCGCAAGGATGAGCATCATGCTCGTAGGCTACCGGAAGCGGTGTCTTGCGGAAGAATTCACCAACGGTCTTCTTAGCCTCTTGAGGGCTCAAAGTGAGAGACAACAGGTAGCGTCACCTGAGCAAATATGCGTGTCCATGGTTCGGAGGTGAAGTATTTCCATTCGGGGAGTATGCCTGGCTTGACTGCTATATCCAGGGCTTCGCAAACAATGCCGGTAGTACACAAACACAGAGATTGTAGGCATTTCGAGATAATATCGTATGCTACTTCTTCGTTTGTGGTGCTGTAATCGATTGTAGTATCCGCGCCGTTGCTGCACAAGCCGAGAAATGAGAAGACACGATCGCGCGAGACCGCACATCTCTTGTACCTGAATCGTCCTAGCAACCATAGCAGGGTCCGGCCGCGGGCATCTTCATCTATAGCACCCTGATGGCTGCTGGTGTAGCACTCAGGTCACACTTTCAGAGTCAAACCTATGTAATTCCATGAGGCTTCGATCGTGACAAACTGGGGTAAATTGCTGACTGCAAGCTCCACATCGCCTGCCATGAGCATACCGCGACGTGCGAGGATAATTTCTTGGATGATCCATGCGCAGAGCAAGTAGTCTGAGCTGAAAAAGCTTATTGCTACTGTTCGAGTGAGGACGTCTTTCTGAGGGGAGTCTCGGAGGAATTCAGCGATGGATTCGTCGGGACCTACCCAGGAAATGACTTCGATGGCGTGGGAGAAGATCGAACCCATAAGTCGCACTTGCCGCGTTCGCTCCTTGACGTTGTTTTGGTCGATACACAGAGCGTCGATCCAAAGCCATTTTGATATACCTCTGGATCGAGCGACTTGGAGAAACGCCAACAAGTTGTCGCGCACTAAGTGTTGTTGACCTGCTATCTCGATCCGACGGTCGCTTGGCGATCCCCAAACGTACGACAAACACGAGTATTCGGTCTCAATGCTCGCATGCCGAAGTTGACACTGAATGTTCCCATCGACAGATAATTCTGGCAGTACCCGAATGAGCCTGATTGATTGCTGCGAAACATTAAGTGGTTGGTACGCGAAAACTTGTCGTTCCAAAGCTGGGCCCATGGTCGACAACACTGAGTTGAAATCCTTAGCATACAAATTCGGATGAGCAGCGGCGTTCAAGTCAGTCACGGTGCGCCACGAAACAGCACGCCGAGTTCAACATCGGCAAGCAAAACATATAAGAGATTAAGTGTGTCATGTGGGTGGTGGGGCGCGGGGCAGTGCAAGCCGAGTAGGCTACAGCAGGTACCTCGAAGACTTCGGCCATGAAAAGGGATCCAGTATCTCTTACAGACAGTCAAAAGGAAGCCTCTTCGGGCTCCGGGGTAGTTGAAGATATCACAGGTGTGTTGGACGAGGTTGAAAAGCACTTCAGTGACCTTACGAGCTAGTGCTAGAAAGGAAGACGTGAGCGAATACGAGGCTGCGCATGACTAATTCCAGAATCAAGGCGGTTACGATGTAGGACTCTAATGTTGAAGACGTCCTGCGTTTCTCTGTCAGCTTGCCAACGACGACAAATGTCCGTCGTGATGAAAATCGTCTCTTTGTCTCTCGACATGCGAGCGAGTCTCCGGTCTACTGCAGTACTTCGTGACTATCGCGAAATTGAATCTCAGCACCAAGGTAGACGAGACAGCAAGAGCTGTTGATAATGTCAAGTATAGCTTCTTACCAAAGTAACGGGACAGTGTGAGTGCCTTCGGCAACTCTCCACCGGCATGACTCGATCCGGTGTAGTCTGTAACGGTTTGGGCCCTGCCCAGATCTACTCTAGTACAAGTTGGGATAGCTCATGTGCGGCAGTCTATATATGTAGCTCCGCCCACCTCAGATAGTTAATTCAGCGCAGTCCCTCCCCTCCCTCTGTACCGTTACATAGTCGCACCAAACAACGAATCTCTTGCGCTGGTCTTGATTGTTCATAGAGCTCGTTCCTGGTGAAAAAGACCTGAACATCCACCAGAGTTAGATCAGTGGTCGGCTCTGGCTGGAATAAGCTACCTTATCGGGAGCTGGGAGATCTGAAGATTGTGGTGTGAGCTTCTCCCATCGAAACTGTGCGTGTCAGTCCAGTAGCAATGACTTTGACAGGATGGTTTCGTATATCGTGAGCTATACCGTAATTGCAGATGAAATCTCA
This sequence comes from Setomelanomma holmii, assembly GCA_010015745.1. Lineage (NCBI taxonomy): Eukaryota > Fungi > Ascomycota > Dothideomycetes > Pleosporales > Phaeosphaeriaceae > Setomelanomma > Setomelanomma holmii. The sequence goes on from ML978294.1 coordinate 46,806, forward strand.
ATTTCCCCCTCAGTCTTGTCGCTGGAGCTTCCGATTCGCAGAACCTCAAGGCCATTGAGATAGATAATGGCTTGCAATCGTGATGTCGAGCCCTGATCTCGGTGGCTTCGAAGAGAAGCTGCGGTCCCCGAAGTCTATCGGAAGCTCAGCCAGGATACAACGCAACACGTCGTGACATGATTGTCCGCTTGGTAATGACGCGGTGTCCAAAGGGCGGCCGTTGGCAATATCGATGCCTTGGCAGTGGGGATGGGCGGATCCGTGGTGATATGTATACGATACTGTAACCTCGATAGGGCAAGGAAATGAGCAAATTTTACGTTCGTTGGAGGAGCCATTCGAGTCAATATTAGGTATTCCTCGTGTGAGCCTAGCTCTTCCGAATCCGTTGACGTGAAAACAACAAGAGCGTCTTTCATGCTCTGGAACCTCGATATCGGTATGCAAACGTCTTGGTGGGTTTAATGGTGGTCAATTAGATGCTCTTCTCTCCGGGCCAATTCAGCACACTGATCCCACATCCCGTGCGTCCAGCTTCCGACGGACGATTCGTTATCGTCGGCGAACACGCATCTGCGAATCATGCGTGGATTGTAGGAGCACTGGACTCTGCGCTGCGCGGTTTGAAGCAGATTTTCACGCGATTTGGAATGAGTGAAGAACTGAGAAGGATGATCACAGTGTTTGGAGACGTTGATGAAATGAAGCAAGAACAGGTTGCGAAACAGGTTATCATTTCCATGATGACTGAGGAAGAAATGGCAGAGTTGAGGTTAGGAAGACCGATTCAGGCTGTTGCTTCAGTTGCACAGGTTTAATGTTAAACTCGCTTTGAGCCTAAAATGTTACCGCCTTGCTTGCGTGGTCTGAATAGTTCTAAGCAACAACAAGCACCGTCACATGCTGAGTGCAAATGGATATCAGGATAGCGGATGAAGGACGTTTCCCGAGAAGTCCTCAGCCAAGTGCAACATTCCTAACGCACCAGTCATCGGGAGATTCTCTACAGCGGCCAGTGACATAAGAAAGAATATGTGGTCCCCGGGTAGTCAGTAGAAATCAAGCCAAATCTTGTGCAACAGGCTACGGGTGCACATACACAACTCAGCCTCAAATCCGCATACTCCAACCAAACCGTCCGTCAATTATATACTTGCATCCGAAAATCTTCGGCGTGATCATCATGATATCTGTAACGTAACTGTTTAGGCACGGTGTTCTTCAAAAGTCCTTATTCCTCATGGTCTTGTTGCGAACCACCAGGATTGCACCGATATTGCTGAGATACTTAATGCCAAAAGCAACAGCGCAGCACGCTTCTCAAGTCCCGTTGCTACTTTAATAGCTCTCCCGCCGCCAGTTTTAGCATTCTTGTGTGCTGAGGATTCGACTACGGTCGTCGACCTTGTTGTAAAGACCTCTGAAGTCTGGCTGTCCACAAATTGTGCACTTCGACTCTGTGGGGTTGTAAGCCCGCCTGGCTGGTCTCCAACATCCACTGCTGGTAGTGTAATCGTCTTCCCACCAAGAACCGTTCTTCTACCACCTGGTATATCGACCGTCAGACCACCCACCACAATCATCGCAGCACCGGTCACTGGTACCGTATACGTCTCTCCGTTGTACACCGTGAGTTTCACAGCTTCTGTCGGCTGCGCGCGCTGGAGAATCGAAGACGTGCGCCCATCAACAATAACAGCTGTGCCTTGTGGATCAAGATAGACGAGCGTGCCGCCGCTCGTGGTTTTGCGCCCATCTGGTAACGTCGTCGTCACTTGATCCAGCATCATGTATTCGCCGGGGAGGAGCGTTTGTGTACCTACTATAAAGCGGCCGAGTGCATCTGCGGTGTACGTCTTGCTGTCCAGTGTCAATACGTAAGGTGCCGAACGAGATGGAGGGGTGGGCGTGACTGGTATTGTACTGCTTCCATCTACGACGACGAACTTGCTTTGCGCGTCGAGATAGATCGGAATACCACTGCGTACGGTGAGTTGAGAATTGGATAGCATGGATGTCGATCCAGCGAGAGTGATGATGTGTTCGGGCAACAATGTTTGCGTTCCAAGCACGAATGCGAAGGTGCTTTGGAAGGAGCTAGGTATGCCCAAATCCTGCGGCCTTGGGTCAAATATGCTCACATTATTCGGATTCAGAGATTGGATCGATGGGTTCTCCTGGATGTCTTCAGGCAGGCCCAGAATTGGACTCTGCGATGCGCTGGGGCCGGCCGCGGGCACGTTCGTCACCCATGTGGGAATCACTGTGATGACTTCACCCTCATGAGAAAGTTCACCAGCGGGCTGTAACGTGATCACGAGTGGAGGCAGCTCAATAGGCATAGTGGGTGCCGGAAGAGGCCTCCATAACACGGGTGGCGCCGACGTCATGGCCCGCGTGGTCGCCACAACTGACACGGAAGTCGGAGGAGCAATGACCGGGGGTCCATTTGCCGGGGTTGCTGATACATTTGGTATGACGGCGTTTGGATGGGATGCTGTTCTTGGGACAAGAAGCTGCTGCGGCTTGAGAGTGCGCGGTGGATCATAAAGACCGCTCCCGTGTGCTGGACGACATGAAGCCCAATCAGGATAAAGGTCCCGACGCGTGCGGTGATCGCAATACTGAGATATGTTAGTCGCCTGTGTATGATCTGTCCGCTTAGAAAGGATGAAGGGTACCGGTAACGTAGTTGGCAAGCGAGCAGGCCACCCCACCAACTCTGCGCACTATCTTAACTCTTAACCATCATGGCTTCACCACCTCAAGCCCAACTTTCTTCTTCTGAAGCTGATATACACCTCGCAATATCAGCTATTAATTTGAAATAGATTCTGACCGAGAGATGTGCTGCAGAGACATTTGATGTCGCTCAAACAACGCTCCAGAGACGACGGGCTGGGAAGCCTGCCCAATGCGATTGCCAGCCCAACTCAAAGGAGCTTACCCAGAGAGAAGAGGAGGTGATTGTAAGATACATACTTGACCTAGACCAGCGTGGATTTGCGCCCATGTACGGAGCTGTACGTGATATGGCTGATAAGCTGCTTGCTGCGCGCTACGCAGGCCAGGTTGGGCAGAAGTGGCCAGCCAACTTTGTCAGGCGTACAGACTCTCCCAAAACGCGTTTCAATCGAGCGTACGATAGGCAGAGAGCTCTCTGCGAGGATCCTGTGTTAATTAGGAGCTGGTTTGAGCTTGTAGAGCAGACAAAAGCCAAGTACGGCATCTGCAATGAGGACGTCTACAACTTTGACAAGACTGGCTTTATGATGGGAAAGATCACGACTCAGATCGTCGTGACAGGGTCAGAGGAGAGGTCGGCCAAAGGTTGTCCAGCCTGGGAATCGCAAGTGGACAACGGTGACCCAAGGAATCAACGCTGCTGGCTGGGCTATCCTACCGTTCATCATCTTTGCAGGCCAGCACCACCTCTCTGCCTGGTATGAGGAGGATATACCACGCGACTGGGCTATCGTTGTCAGGGACAATGGCTGGATGACTAATGAGCTTGGAGTTGAGTGGCTAAAGCACTTTATTAAGCATACAGAGGGCAAGGTAGTTGGGGCGCATAGGCTGCTCATCCTCAATGGCCATGAAAGCCACCACTCTCTTGAGTTTCGAGAGCTCTGCAAGGAGAATAATATCTACACACTCTGCATGCCGCCTCACTCATCGCATCTGCTGCAGCCTCTTGACGTTGGCTGCTTCTCGCCATTGAAGCGCGCCTACAGCCGTAAGATCGAGGCTCTAATCTGCCACCACATCAACCACATCACGAAACTGGAATTTCTGCCAGCCTTTAAGGCAGTCTTTGAGCGATCGTTCACGTTGGTCAATATCTGCTCAGCCTTTCGAGGCGCAGGCCTTGTTCCTTTCCAGCCAGACATTGTTCTATTAAAGCTGGATGTGCAGCTTCGTATGCCTTCACCAGCCGCTCTGCCAGAGGCCGTCTGGGAGGCTCGTACGCCAAGCAACGGACATGAGCTTGAGGCTCAATCAAGGTTAATACGTGATCGAGTGCGGCGGCACAAGAGCTCGTCGCCAGCCTCGATCATTGAGGCAATTGGACAGCTCAAGAAAGGAGCAGAGGTAATGATGCTTTCAGCTGAGCTGATGCGCGATCGGATCACCAGCCTTGAGAGAGCCAATGAGGCAGCAACAAAGTGTAGGCAGCGCAAAAAGAAGCGAATACAGAAGCAGAGGGTCTTAACAAAGGGGGAGGGAGAGGACATACTCGCCCAGAAGGAGGCTGGCCAGCAGATAGAGCGTGTACAGCGTCAGGGTGGAGGGCAATCAGGCCTCAGCTGCCAGGCTCTAGCGCGCTGCAAGAGGTGCAGAGAGACTGGTCATAACTCACGTACGTGCAAAAAGGATACTATAGATACTGCTTAATCTACTGTATCAATATCTATAGATTACTTCATAATGTGGTGGAGTTGCATGCCTGTAGAGGTGGGCAGAGTTGGTGGGGTGGCCCGCTCGCTTGCCAACTACGTTATTGATTTAACATACTGTGGACGGCACGGATCTGTTCAGATCTGTTAGTATCTTTCCACCCAGATCGAATCTTGACGGACGACTCACCAAGCGTGTTCATGTAAGCATAGAGATCATCAGGATGCCACTCAAGCCACGGCGCGCTGGGCGTAGTGCAATTCCCTTCCAGGTCGGCGAAGGTGATTTGTCGTGAAATAACAGTGGATGTCACTGCCATGCCAGGCCAGCCACATGTGGTCAGGACCCAGGTGGATGCGCTCAATGTACTCATCTCATCCGCATCAAAAGCCATTGTAGTCGCGATGACATCCTGAATATCGTAAGCAGTTGCTCGTCGAGCACAGAAAGCAGGCCAAAGTATACCTGGCCAACAGTGCCGCAGCTATCACGAGCTCTCAATGAGCTGAACGCCAAGTAGACACTTGGCGATATGCTGCAATGACAGTAAGCCTTGTATCTTCGATTTTGACGGGCGGGCCGTACAAAGTGAAACCCTCGTCGATGTAGCTATATACAGTATCCGACATAGGAACGGAAGCATCTTGTCGGCCGTCTTGACTTGCTCTAGGTAATGGTGTCGCTTGGTCTGGCCAATAGAAGAATTCGAACTCATTAGCCCATATACTGCATCCACCGCAGCACGGATCCTGACGCTCCACCACATCTAGAACTGACCCATTGTCTGCGTCCATTAGCCATATACTTCACATAACAGTGTCAGGACATACAGGATACTGTCGTCGTTATTGGAGTACCGTACTCAACCAGGAACGAGTCATTCGTCACTATCAGAGTGAGGTCGGGGACGGTCAGTGTCGTAGTCATGACCGGAACTGGCCCCGAGTACTCTGTGACCGCCGACCAGTAGGATACACTGCATGAACTGGCAACGCACCGATCCGCATAGTCGTAGAAGAACATGTCATCGATGTAGACCCGATCGAAATCGCATCCTGGAATGTCTCACAATTGTGGCATGCCAGTATACGTGGTGATTGGACATGTCGACGTGGGGGAGGAAACGCTGCTTACAATGAGTGCAGGTGCAGCAGAAATTACCGAAGTGAGGTTGAGTGGGCTTTGCGTCCTTGCAGTAGCTGTGTAAACATTGGTGACGTTAGTGCTTTGCTGCTGGTCACCGATGCTTGTGTTTCGATATAGAACAGTGTTCCGTGAAGTTATGTTCATTCCATGATCCTTCACGGTAGTCGTGGTGTGAGGTGGCTTCGATGTCGCTCTACTTTTATCCGTACTCCACGTAAAGCTGGACAGGTTCAACGTCGATATTTGCGTCCGATGTAGCGACAATTCTCGGTTGTCTTTCGAAGTCCGTGGCTGGGCAGTGTCCACGGTCACAGTCTGCGACGATGTCGAGCTGCTCCAAGGCTCTCCCAAGGGGACGACGAGGTGGTGACTGTTCGATGAGGTGTCTGTCTCTTGTAGTGTTCTGACTTCAACGCTTTTAATTATGGTTGTAACGCTGTGTGTCGCGACTTCCGTTGTTGTATTTAGCGCCGAAGACAGATCTGCTGATCTGGCGGTCGGAATATGGCGGCATAGTGCTAATGCGAAGAAAAGGCGCAGAGGATAGAACATAATCATCTTTCCAGGCGCACTTCGTAAGCGAAGTTGCAGAAGACTGACCATATCTGTTGCAAGATAATCTGCTGCTAGCAATGCGACCTACCACTATCGCGCCATGCTCGAAAATGTCACTGGTAACATGGCGTACCTGCTTCTTCGGGACGATGCGAAAAGCTTTCTCAAAAGCTTTACGCTGTGGGGAATAGCATACGATGCGACGCATGCGGAGAGATACATTTTCCTGGCTGTAGTCTTACACTAGAGCTACGTGAGCGAAGTTCCACCATATAGAGCCAATGAGTGCTGTACACAATCGATGACATGCCCCACTAGAATTCCGTGTGGCTAATCTAGCTGGATTACTGAGCAAGTAAGCGAGTACGCAATTCTCAAAATAGACTGAGCTTGCCGAAGATAGTGGAAACACGAGTCGTACCTGCAGCAACACATCTATATCGATAACTAGGTTGCAGGAACTAGGAACGAGTTCTTGAGCTCTGCTCGTGATTGCCGCGCGCGGTCCGAATTCAGGTAAGAATCGCGCCAAAGCCCTGGACCACGATATCGTTGAAACTCCTGTTGTTCTCTGTGTCTGAGACAGCGCTGTATACTCTCACAGAAATTTATTCCCCGTGATCTTCTGCTTACCTTTCCTCCTCACCGCCGTCTTTCCAACTCTGCTCTCAACTTTTGTGTTCACAACCTTCTTCTCCACTAAACTCCTCTGAGTCTTGCCTGACTTTCTTGATCCCTCCTTTCTTACCTTCACCTCAGGACCCACCGTATCGTCCTCCTCCGCCAATCCGACTCCTTCCTCCAACTCTAAATCCTTGCTCCATATTCTTTTAATCTCCCAGCCCCTTTTCAGACCTGCAGTTCCCGCGTTGCACTTTGGCGCACAAGCCCACCCCATCGCCTCATGCTTCTCACTATGATTCCGTATACTCTTGACCACAATCTCAGCAGCCTTTTCCCATGTCCGCAATTTCTCTAAACCATCGGTCCACGTACCCACAGTGCTGTCTTGCGTACGAATCTCGTTGACAAGCGTCTGGTACATCTTCAAGTCCAGCGACCATTGGTCACGGCAGACGTAGTCGACTGGATATGCACCTGCGCGAGATTGGGGCCGAAGTAGTGGGCATATTGGACCGCATGTACCGCTGGCATGGTTGTGTACTGTGCAGTGCGAGCAGAAGTAGTTGCTGTACTTGTTGTGCGCGAGGAAGTATGAGCGGATGGAGAGGGAGTGTTTGATGGAAGCTAAGGTCGCTTCGAGGTTGCGGAGGCGCGTGAGGATGCGTGGGTCTACAGGAGCGGGAGACTTCGGCATTTTATCATTCGGTGGTGGGGGAAGTGATGTACATGGTGATAGTGGGACTACTCCCCGAGTTCGAACGATTACAGATGAGCCTGAACTCGGTGTGCTTTCCCCTCGTGCGACGCGAATCGACAGCTCATGGTTTCGGCGTGGCATCGTGGTGACGTGGAATGATTGAGATGAAGAATTTGTGCGCTGTTCCCTGGCCGTGGAAAGGTACCTATAGGTTTCGAAGCTCGAGGCATGAGCCAGTAAGACATCTTGCGGGAGCGAAGACAATGCTATTGTCTCCTTTATGAGTCGAACAATGTCTTATAACTCATCACCTGCATTGATGATTTGTCGATGAAGTTCTGTTTGATCCGAGATTAAGTGCACGATGTGTCACATGGAAGCAAGACACATGCTCAAAGTGATATCAAAAGAATACAATATGAGGAACTTGTCTACCTACATGCGCCAGACTACCGTGTCACTACCAGCGCAGAGATTGATCGCTGAACGCCTCCAAGAATGTCATCGAATGTCTTCGCAGGACCGCTTGACAGAGTGTTGTTTGGCACGTCCAGGCTGCATGATGTGACTGGAGTTGCATAGTCAACGGCTTCAGTCTCATCATCAGCGTTTTCGAGCTGCAAAGTCAATGATGGCACTTCTGAGCAGATGTCGCACGTCTTACTTTTGTCGGTCATGATAGGTTTCGGGTTTTTGCACTGACACCATTTCTGTGGCTCCGGCAACGGCTCGTTGTCTTGCGGTCTGGCTATGGACAGTATTTCTGGGCCAAGGTCGAAGCTGTAGCGTCTGGAAAGAGTGGCATCGTGTCCTGATGGCATCTCGGCAGCTCGGTAGGTAGATCTAGTGCTTAAGGTAGCCGAACGATCAGGCATTTGTTGGTTGTCAAGTTCTCTAGCGGCGTTTGCGTTACGAGCAGTATGACTCTGTCTAATGGTCATTGTTCGTCTGAGCAAAGTCGAGGTACTGTATTTCGCCTGGCCTATTTCTTCTGTCGCAACTGAAGAACTTCGCCGTGTCGAGCCACAGCTGGTACGCCGAGGATGCTGGGAGGATAGTAGATCACGATCGGGAAGCTTGCGGGAATATCCGAAATGAGCAGGAGTTGAGCGTGCGATGTCATGGCTGGCCTCGCCCTGTTGTATGTGTATCGGAGGCGGCGCACTTGAACGCCTTTGAAATTGATAAGTATCGATGCTTGCAGTTGCCTTCGTTGAAGCCGTTGGTGAGATGGTGGTACTTGCACCAACTGTCTTGGTTAAATCTCGCCGACCCAAACTCTGAGTAAAGGTCCGTGATGCGAGCTTCCTTCCGGTTGGTGAGTTGAGCTGTGAGACAGGCGCAAGGCGCTTCCCGCGCTCATCGCGTGAAAAACGCTTAGTGCGGTATGTGTCGTACTCCGGATGGCGCGGCATCTTCATCTTCCAAGGATTCTGGGAGCTCATTATTCCTGATGAAGTGGCGGCGCCCACGTGACCGACATCGGCAGGGCAGCTGCAGTGCGCTTTAGTCGTGGTTACTGTCGGAACAAGAGCGTTTGCAGAGGACAAAGCCATTGTGACAAACAAAGCAGCTGTGGGAAGCACTTCCAGAAACATCATGGCTTCCAGAACATTGTGCGCGTGTCCATATTCGCTATCCGAGGAATGTGCTACACCGTGGAACGTGGCGAACAATGTCTGGTATGGTGATACCACTGGCTGAATCTGTGGTGAGAGAAACTTCGACCTGTAGCACGTCGCCGCGGGCCGCGTACTTCTATGCTCAGAGGCTCAGAAAGAAGGACGACTTCCTTGCTCTCAGTCTTCACTGCCCACATTTCTGCTCTTCATCACGTCCTCTAGATCAGCAACAGTTAACGGGACTCTTCTCCCCTCCCACTTCTCCCGCTCCTGCTGCGCAAATCCCTCGACGCTAAGCATACCCACACACAGGAAGCCCAGTTCTTCTCTATCTGTGTCGAACACTTCCCACCACTCTACCTCTGCCAACTTGATATTCACCTCCCTTGCAGCCAGATAGATCGCCGCCGTGGCTAATTGCGGTGACTGATGGGTGAGATACAGCATCTGCGGGCTCAACAAAGCCGTATTGAGATGTGCAATCGCCCGCTTAGCCAGCTCAGGTGCGCGTGGGTGTGTGAAGACATCAAGCGCTTGGAGGTATGTGATGCACAGCGTGTACGGGAGATTGACGTGGACGTTGAAGCCGAGGGTACGAAGAACACGTTGTTCCACTGCGAAAAGTGCTTCACGTCGGCGTTCGAAGGTGCCTTCGGAGACGTAGTATGCTTCGGCTTGTTTTTGCTGCAGATCGGATGGGTCGATGTATGTGGAGGGAAAAGATGAGAGGTAGGCGTATACGTTCAAGAGACTTCGAGGCGATTTGGGGTATGCGGAGAGCTTGGTTATTAGATAGAGAGAGGCGGCTGATACTTGCTGTGGTCTTGTCAGTGCTGTGCGCTCTAGTCAGGCGGGAGAACGTACTTCGGCGCCAAACTCGACAAGGCTTCCGCCCTCAGAGCCCACCCAAAACCTCATAAATACTATAATAGCTTGCGCAACGACTTCCTGAGGCAAGCGGAGCAAGATGCCAGCAGTTTGTGTAAGTCTAGCCCCAGCAAAGCGGATGGAGTCCTCTAAGACTGCTGAAATGCCATCGAGGGCGGAGCTGGAGGTCTCAAGCTGGGCAACGGTCGCCAATGGGTTGGCAAGCGGCGAAGGCTGCATCTTGTGAGCGGCCTCGAGATTCTAGACTGGTGTTTGCAAAAGAAGTCCAGCACGCGTTTAGTGGTGTGAAGCTTCGAGCTCCACCACGGAAGTCCGCTACGCGAGCCTCGGTACACTAAACCTAATACAGGCGACTGCCATTCTCCGCACAGTGCAGCATGAAATTAGCATCTTGCAGATGTCAAGATTGTCTGATCCAGAGGCTTGGTGCTTCTGGTATGAGCATATCTGATCATGACAGCTATGTACTCACACAAATTTTATTTATGTATCTATTCGAAAACTAGCCAATCATCGTCAAGTCTCTTTAGCTCAATTGGGAGAGCGCCAGACTGAAGTCTTCGGTCACTAAATCTGGAGGTATCGCGTAAGTGCAATACACGTCTCTCGATCCTACAAAGTACTAACTTCACGGAGGTTCGATCCGCGAAAGGGACATGAACCCGGTGCCTGGCTGTAGTCAGGATACTTCGAACTCTCTTTTTGCCTTGAGAAAGCCATGAGACGACATGATGAGCTGTGATGAAGGTGGAGAGCCACCGTTTTTGCTGCTGACTGCTGTGTGATTGTTACTCGTGCTGTGAAGGTTACAAGGTGTGCATGTTTGTGTGGGCACGGAGAGCGAGGGAGAGACTGAAATGTATTGCGACCGTTGTATAGAGTAGAAGCTTAATTGGCCCTCTTGCCATAAGCTGCTGCGAACCAAGTGACGTATGCACGGGATGATATCTGTGCACAAGTTGTCCAGAACGTTATTGTTGATAGCCATGCCATAAGTCTGGGTGTCAGGCCCATGACCCGAATCCGGTCTCAACACTCGTTGGATAGCAGCGGTGGGTCTCCAGAAAAGCCTCGTGTACGTAAGGCATTTTGTGTCAGTCGCTGAGGTCTGGGACAGCCCAATCATGGGACTTCGGATAAAAGGTGGGAACGATCCATGGAAAACGTGGCTTTGCGATGCTTGAGGCAGGCCCAGAAGTACGATTCACTGTGACCCAGTGGTCGATTTGCGAGCATGAGGCTTTTTACATAAGACTAATCTTGTCCTGTCGCTCCAACTTCGCATGTGCCGTAAGCCGTCTCTTTCTGGTCCTCAACAGACTTGCGGCAGCAGATACTGGCAGGACGACATACTTTCGGCGCACGACCAAGTGCGAGTAGACTTGACCTCATATCTTCGCAGACCCCGGAAAAGTGGAAAAGGCAGGTCGTCTGCTGGCTCATGATATCTCCGTGAGGTCTTGACATGTATCTGGCCTCGCATCCTGGGGGCAGGGCATTTTCCGCAGATGAAGTCGTTGAGGGACCCCGTTGTACGTGATGGTCGGTATAGTCCCAGTGTTATTGATGTCATTCCTGTTGTTGCTGTCGTGACGGCTACCCATCATCTGCGACGACTTTGGCGTGCCTGAAATACTTCATGCCAACCCATGCCACCACAACCCACACCCAGCTCATAACTGCCGTACACACCATCAATGCAGGGTAGTAACCCGTGATGGGCAGTGTGTCATCGTCTTCGAGATCTGGCGGCGCGTATGGTGTTTCGCCCACATCCCATGCCCAGCTCCATACTCCGAAGCAGGATCCCATGACGACGACAAATACAGTCCATGTCGCTATGAAGATGACCCAGCCCCACCACTCGGTCTCGCTGTAGTCCCACTCCTCTTCATCGTCGACGGCGTCATCGTCAGGTGCAGTAGGCACGGATGGGGACGCCGAAGGCTCAGATCGGTACGAGCGACGTCGCAGTAGAGACATAGCAGCTTCGGGTGAGAGGTGAGAGGTAGAGCCACTGGAGAGTGTCTGACTCTCGAAAGATATGGTCTCTTCCTCGTCTGTGGTGGAGATGTAGTGTCCTTCTGGGCTACTGATAGATGGTGAAGCGAGGAGTACGCGGCCTTGGTGAGTCTGCGGGTGAATGAAGTCGTTTTGGGCAGCTGAAGTAGACGAAGATGTGTCGCTGGTGGAGTGCCAGATGCCTTCCGATGGTAGCGGACTGTTGGTGTTGTTGTTGCTGATGAAGTCGGTAGTTGTGTCGTCAATCGGCGGCGTGCTCATTGTAGCCGTGACCAAAGGTGTATGAGCAGTAATGCGCTCTTTGCGGGACGAGCTGCTCCGCTCTCGCATTCTTGCCATTGCCGCTTTCCTCAATGACCCCTTCCTCTTTCTGCCTGGACCCTGTTGCATGGCAGTCGCGATTGACGAGGTCCTCTTCGCTCCGACCTCACCCTTCTCTTCTACAAGCCGCCGCGAACCCTGGTTCGAAGCATCTAGTGATACATCAGAACACCCACTACCATCGCCTTGCCTATCATCTCGCGCGTCCTCGTAGTTCAGCTTCATCCTATCCTGATCGCCATTCTCACTACCGGAAGTCTCGACCACATTGTCCATCTCCTAGGCGGTTTACAGCATGGAGGTCGATGCGAGCAATCATGCCTCGGAGCAAAGTGTCATCGGTGAAAGCTCTCGTCACGTTACAATCAGATGGACCTTGCAATGGCGCGTCCCTTGCATGCGCGGCCTTATCGCACGCGGATTGGCTGCAGGGTTCCGAGATCGTACCAGCCGCATATGGAAGGCATCCCCCAATATCCCCTCTGCTGCAGAGGTCGTGTTCACACACGCTTTGCCATGACTTCTTCATAACAGTCACTCGTTATCGTCACTTATTGACCCTTCAATCATGGCTTCGAACATGCCCCTGCCTGTGCCACCGCGTACTCCCACGCCGCCTCCTGATGACGATGTGCTGCAAGCAGTTGGTCTAGGACTGGATGGGGATTTGGCACCTGGAATGGGCTTCGACATAAATGCGCTTTCTCCAATGTCAGCTACTTTTCCCTCGAAGCAGTATGCGACACTCGGCCCGAGTGACAGCGTATCCCAACGTGCTACGCCTATCTTCACCCCAGCGAGCGCGACATTCCCGCACACACCAGCGACTCTGACCAGCGGAACAAACGACACAGATAGCTCAGAGAATGTCCGGAATCCATTCAACTTTCAATCCGTCGCTTATGCCCCGGGACGGCCTCAACCAAATAAATCCGTAGGTGGTCTCTCGGAACTTGAAGAATGATTCTAATAACAGCAGGACATTGGCCGACGACGAGGACACAAGTATAAGCATAGTAGCGTTTCCCACCAGATCTTTCTCGAACCCGCGCCGCGCGCTCCTCTCCAGCTACCAGCGTCCCTGCCAATTCCGACCTTCAAAGAGTACCGCTCCTCCATGTCAAAAGATCAGAAGCTGCGCCTAGCTTGGTGTTTCTGCCATTTGGTCGTCGCAGGACTCGTACAATGGGGGGCCCATGAATCGCTGGCGCTCACAGTGTTGTCTCGTCTGATCTTCTACGACGCGCTAGGGGCTTTTCTCTGCGTGGCGGTCGACGTAGGCTCCAACTTTGAAGTCTGGAAGCGGTCAAGCATCCGACATCCCTTTGGATTCGAACGCCTCGAGGTGATTGCGGGACTAGGCATGTCCGTTGGTTTGCTATTCATGGGCCTTGATCTCATATCTCACGGCTTGACACACGCACTGGAGAACACTGGAGGACACCAAGCGCACCACGCTGATGCCCACGAGCGAGTATCTCCCGGCAGCATTGATCTTGCTGCTTTGAGCGGCATCATATCGACACTTGTCTCTGCAGTTCTGCTCAAGAATCACGCTCGCATCGGGAAGGTGATGCGGCTTGGCGCTATCGACAATTTACCTTCAGTGCTGAGCAACCCCTCGCATTTCCTTACTCTGTCATGCTCGGCGCTTCTCCTATTGTTACCGCTGCTAAGCATACAGATGTACGTCTGGCTGGACAGAACACTCTCCTTTTCGGTCGCATTTGCAATGGTCGCATTGGGCTGGGTTCAGGGCTGGACATTGGGCAAGATGCTGTTGATGTCCTATTCTGGCCCCGGGGTATCGGATGTCATGTACGAACTTGAGACGGATCCAGCGATCAGCACTGTGGAGGAAGCTAAATTCTGGCAAGTCCACTACGGATTGTGTCAAGCAAATCTGAAGCTGCGGGTGCGAAGCTTGGACGAGATCGGGCGTCTTCGAGATCGCATTGGCAGCATGGTGCGCACTCGCTTGGGCGGAGGCTACGGCAGCGGAGGGCAGAAGTGGGAGGTCTCGACCCAGATCACCCTTGAGAAGGACTGAGAAATGAAAGTCTTGCATTTGGGCGCTGTCGCTGTCGCACAGCCGCATGCTCTAGGGGCTGCAGTATCCAATGGTATTTTCGTGGCGAGTCATCTCAGCATAACGCATCCCAATTTCGCAGCCCGAACGTTGCCCCGAAGGCAGTGCAACGCCATGGTGCGAACCTTTTCTCGTTCATGGCTTCGATTACTCTCCGCGATACGCAACACTGCATGCGAACCCGCCATCGCCGTTTGCAAGAGGCATCAACGACATCATCTGCACTCCACTGAGACAGCTGGCAGCCAGTCCGTCGACGCCTGACGCTGATCCCTGCTGCCGCTAGCGCCTAGCGAAGAACCCTGAGAGGCGGGCGGGTCGCACTCTGATCAACAGGTACCCCGTTCACGCTGCGCGCTTCACCGCCGACGGCTTGCCCCGTGCTGCTGGTCACCGTTCGTCTGATCTTGGGTCGGCCTGGCTGGTGTCGCTGTCACGCACCTCGCACTCCTCCACACAGAAACGTTTCCCAGCGCACCCACCTGCACCGCTGCCTGAGTGCGTGTCAGAGCTTGTGACTTGCGAAGCAGCCGCCCGGGTGGGTCATATAACCCTGCACCGCCTCGGGAATGGCTAGATACCGCGATGAGCGAGGCACGCGATATTTCGACGACGACCAACTAGACGCCGAACGTGAACGGAGGCATCGACGTCGACGAAACCGCGAGCACGAAGACGACGACGCAACGGCGAAAAGGGAACGCAGAGAGCGCCATCGCGCAGATGAAGCGAGACGGGCCGCGGAGCTCGACATTGAAGATTTGCGAGCGCGGCGAGAATCATACTATAGCAGGCCAGAGCCGGAGCGCCGTCGCAACCAGGAGCCCATGGTTCAGGATTCAAGGCGAGAACGGGCAAAGGAGGCGCCCCGGGCTGCGATACGCGAGATCAGGCGGGATGGCACGCGGAGGACGAGAAGGAGGGAAGTTGTCGCAGACGATCGAAGCGACGATTACGTATATGGAAGGCCGAGGTCGAGAGCTGTAGTGGAAGAAGTTCCAGTAAGGAGATCATCAGCGCGGAAGAGGAGTGATGAGGGTGGCTCTTCGAGTCGGACAGCGTACACGCCACACTCAGGCTCTGGCTCTGCCTCACTTCGCAGGTATGGAAGCTGATCGCTTAAGTTGCTGGCTTACACTGACATGATGTCAGAAGCGCATCCGCACGGGAGCCGACCAAGGCATACATGGCCACACGACCCACGGTGCGACGCACAAGTACTATCAAGCTGCCTGCTGCTTTGCCGCAGCTTGCAAGGACTCAGTCAGTGAGGGACGTCTCGCGCAGGAGCACTGGTGGCATCTTTGCCAATCTCTTCACACGACCCACGCCACGAACACCCGTCCAGAGGGACGTACCACTGTAAGTTAAACCGGCTCTGCTACCGGCAGACAACAGCTTATCTTCGTAGGGTCGATTGTCTTGTTTGCATGAACGATGAGCTTCCTATCCACAAGACTGTCAAATTGGGATGTGGACACCGAATGTGCCACTCCTGTCTGAGGCGCCAATTTACGCTCTCTGTCCAAGACCCGCAGCACATGCCACCTCGATGTTGCACACAGGAACACATCCCTCTCAAGTACGCCGAACGATTGTTCGACGACAAGTTCAAAATCCTTTGGAACAAGAAATACCAAGAATATACGACCTCCAATCGTCTATACTGTCCCCAAAAGGGGTGCGGCCATTGGATCAAGCCCTCGAGAATCCGCATGGATCTGACTTACGGAAGAAAATATGCTCGTTGCGGGACTTGCTCAACAAAAGTATGCGTCTTGTGCAATGAAAGATTCCACACAAGACGGGAGTGTCCAAAGGACGAGGAAACGAACCGCTTGGTGCAAATGGCCAAAGAGCAAGGCTGGCAGAGATGTTATAATTGTAAGGCTGTGGTCGAGCTGAAGGAGGGTTGTAACCACATGACCTGGTAAGTGTGACCTTGAGAGTCTTCTGATACATGCACTTACGACTATATAGTCGATGCACTGCCCAGTTCTGTATGGTGTGCGCTGCTCCATGGAAAACTTGCAACTGCCCTTGGTTCAACTACCAGCATATCGAAGACAACGACCGCCTCAACAATATGCGTGTACCGTATACCACCCAGCAACACCATGATGTTGTTGAGGTCATCGAACTCCCTGACGAGCCATCACCCCCACTAGCACGGCGCACAAGCACCCGCTCTCGACATCGTGGTGGGCGAGAGCGGGACCGCGACGTTGAGGAGGCAGACCGCACACTAGCAGCTCATTTGCAGGCCCAGCTCCACCTCAATCCAACACTAACCGCGTCTGAGACACGTCGTGCAGACCCGGTTGTCCAAGTATATGGCTTGGGCAACTCTGGAGGCCATCATATGAACGAATCCTACACAATGCGGCCGGTAGCAAACACTTCATCTCGTACAGCGCCACGAGCTTCTGCTCCCCGAGCATCCTTCTTCAGTCGACGCGTTGTTCGAGAAACTCCTGCCCCAGCACGCCCCTCTACGGCAGCTGCATCAGCCATGGCCGGTCTGTCTCGTGACGGTACGAAACGTGGCGCGAACAGAGTCGGCACTTGGCTCAGCCACGTGCAAGTCGATGAGGATGCTATACATACAGCGCCGCGAGATGTCGAAGTTGATGATTGGAGGTGCGACGGCACGATGATTGGTATCGACTAAATAATTTAATGAATCTCAGCCCACGGTAAAGGCTTACTGCCTCAATTGGTGATGGTTATGGACCCATCTGGAGGTACATCTGCATTTGGATAGCGCATTAGCGAGATACCCCCGCTCTATTATTCTGAAATGGCGTACAATTGAAACCTTGCTTAAACTGTCACGACGTTTCGACTGAGACCAGACTCCTTCTGACGAATCAAGTGACGTGCTTTGCGGCTGTTGTGCATAGATCGTCGGCCAGGACAATAATGATGTCACCCCAGTAGCTCGGGTCTCACGACCGAAGCTCCAGAACACCATAACCTACAGCTGCAACTCCGCAATCACCACTTCACACTAGTTCTTTCTCCAGACGTATACAAGCTCATACCAAGCATCAAATCACACCATGAGCTTACTCACGAGACCTACCTCAATGCTGCGCTCAGCAGCGCTGCGTCCAGCTTTCTCTGCCATCCCTCGCGCGCGTGGTCAGATCCGCTTCGCAACATCAGACTACGGCTCCGGCGCAGGCAATCCTGCTGGCGAAACGCCAGAGAAGCAGGGCAAGAACGAGAGCGAGAATCTCGAGCACCCAGGCCCGCCCCCTCCCAAAGTTGCCCAGGGAAAGTCATCGTCGTCCCCAGACAACGACAGTGCCACAAAGCAGACCAACCCTGAGAAGTCAACCTCAGGCCAGCAATCAACATCATCAACCTCACCCGGTCAGCAGAGTAGAAAGTACAGCACCGACAGCAAGTCAACCAAAGGTGCGCAACCAAAGATCCTGAACGAGAGTCCTCCTACAAAAGAGAAGGAGCCAGAGGATGTCAAGCAGCACAACAAAGAGATGGAGAACAGGACTGAGAAGGCACATCAACAGGTTAGGAATGAGGACGCGCCAAAGGACAAAGTATCGCAGGGCTATTGGAAAGGTACATCATCCGAGGGAGTCCAATGAAGCCGAGGAGGAATGACTGATGTTGTCACGACAGGTCAGGGTGGTCGAGACAGCGAGCCATGAGGCATAAAAGTGGCGAGTTGGTTTGCTCGACATAAGAGACTACTTTGGCATAATCACGCGCGTAGACTCAGTTCTGTACTGATGTACTGCGCACGGCATCAGGACACAAAGATTGCATCAAATTTGACAACAATTGCACGTGCCAAACGGTTCACCGCTCATTATACTTACATGCTTGGTAGCGGTGCATAATTGCCATGTGCACATGTCAGGGGCGAATGTTGTGGCTCTAGACTTTTGTGCTTTTCGTTTTGTTTAGATGACGTCAGAGGTTGATCCCCGCAAATCGCAATCGTGATGGGAAATTTCGAAATGCCATGCAGCGTCACGGCGTTGCAGGCTTCTCTCCACTACCCAGAAGATGTGTCCTTTAGAAAGATGGCTTCATGACATGATCTGAGATTGACAAAGAAGGGCCGAGAGCCTCGTAGCGCCTTCCACCAGATCTGAATAGCGTGGCTGGCAGACGCGAGGTCACCATTGCACAACATTTCGCGATGTTCAGCGCTGGTCATAGCTCCAATTGGCTGCGGGGACTAGGCAGGTGCGCCCTTGACCTTGTTTGTCTGCTGCTACCAACGTGCAAACTACGTCACGCCCACTGTTCTGCTCGCCCGTCATTGTCTCCCCTCTTATAAGCTTTGGCTCCTGCCTAGGCCCTTCTCCCTATACCTTGCTGCCCTCCCTAACACAAAATCCCTCCACTCAATTCATCTATCGATATTGCGACTAGACATCAGATCGGCATATCCACACGATGAGATTCTCGCTTGCTTCCACCCTCGTGGTGTCGCTCGCCGCTCAGGCGACAGCTAACAGCTGGTTTGGCAAAGCCGGTGCGTACAGTGGGATCCCCCTCCTCTTGCGTCTTTTGTCCACCATATTCTGTCAGGCAGCACGCTAATCTCAAGAAGCAGTCTACGACAAGTGGCACGAGACGGAGCTTGAGCGATGGCTCTCAGACAACAACATCCCCCACCCCTCACCCTCAGACCGCAAGAACCTCCAGAAGACGGTTCAGGACAACTGGAACGCCAAGGTCGTCAGCCCGTACGCCAGCTGGGACGCGCAGACGCTCACCAACTACCTCACCTCGAAGGGCCAGCAGGCGAAGAAGGGTACTGAGAAGGATGCTAAGAGCCTCGCTGAACAGGTCAAGGTCTACTGGACCGAGACGGAAGACTCGGCCAACCAGGCTTACGGCAGTGTTAAGGACTGGATCTTCGACTCGTATGTATCTCACTACTTACCACCAGAACTACACTGATGTGGTACAGCTGGTCCGACTCGCAACTCAAGGCTTTCGCCGATAAGAATGGCATTCCTGTCCCCCAGCCCCGCCAGCGTGATTCCCTTCTCAAGGCCGTCCGCGAGAACTACCAATCGGCCGCCACCAAGCTCGGCGAGACCGCTGCTTACCCCGGTGACTGGCTCTACTCGTCGTGGTCCGACTCTGACATCAAGGCGTGGCTCGATGAGCGTGGCTACCCTGCTCCTCAGCCCACCACCCGCGATTCCCTCATTGCCAACCTCCGCCGCCAGTCTCGTCTTGCTAGCTTGAACGCTCAGGGTGCCTACGCGAAGGTCTCTTCGTCTGCCGCCGCTGCTCAGCAGAGCCTTAGCGATGCCCTTCTCGACTCGTGGTCGGACAGCCAAATTAAGGAGTGGGCCGACAGCAACGGTATCAAGGTTCCCCAGGGCTCCAAGCGTAATGAGCTCCTCGCTCTTGCCCGCAAGCACCGTGCCCGCCTCTATGGCGACAGCGCCTCTGCCACCGTTGAGTCTGCTTATGGCGCTGCTACCACCAAGGCCAGCAATCAGTACACTGCCGCTACCAATGGCTTTGCTTACTACACCGACTTGGTCAAGGCACAGCTTGGTCTCGCTGCTAAGACTGCCTCCGCTAGCGCTGTTTCCGCCACCGACGCTGCTGGCTCAAGCGCTAGCTCTGCTTCTGTTCGTGCTGCTTCATCCATTAGCTCCCTGACCGGCGCTGCTGCCAAGTCTGCCTCTGCATCCTCGTCGTCCCTCTCCAAGTCCGCCGCCAGTGCCTCCGCTGCCGCCGCTAAGAGCGCCTCCAGCGCCGCATCCGCTGCGTCCAAGTCTGCTGAGTCTGGCTATAAGGAGGCCACTCGTCAGGCTGCCGCCTCTGCCAAGTCCGCATCTAAATATGCGAAGGACGAGTTGTAAACGGGTCGCCCAACGCTACACACGAAACGCAAACGACAATACACGTCAATCACCCGACGCATCACGACACGAGTTCACGATATCCATATCTTTGGTTGGAAAATGAATCGACTTACGATCCTGTAACATTAGGCTCACGATGATATCCTCTTTACCCTCCTGGTAGGCCTTGGGAGGATGAATCTTTTTTCTTTCCGCGGGGTATGGTTCGAATGGAAGGATGGCACTTACATAGCTTAGTCTTACGTTTGTAATGCAAAGTACTGAAATGCATTTGCTCTCATGTGTTGTCGTGATGATGAATTTTGTTCCATCGACAACACATGACGTACATGCCTTCAAGGAGGATGACCAATATGACTGATGCCACTCGCAAATCATCTCGCCGATGTCACAGCATTATCTGGAGACTAACTAAATTCAGTTCACACCGCGTCATTCAAAACAGCGAAGCTGGCCGTAGCCTCTTTGAAAACGTATCAACATTATATTCATCATCAACTTGTTCTGTTGCATGCGTCCTAGGCTCCAGTATATGAAGGAAGTGCTTGGAGGCAAGAACGAGGGGAGGCTTTGTACACCGATACTTTTGAGGTAGCTCATGGAGTGAAAGCGTGAGATATTTGAGGTAAGGATGAAGCCATGAGATAAAAAGTCCAGAAACTCTGAGCAAGACATGGGGCATAATTGAAAATTTTTGCACACGGAGCGGAAGCAGGAGACATACGCTCAGCTCTCATTTCTTTGAGAGAGAGAGAGAGAGAGAGAGAGAGAGAGAGAGAGAGACGAACTACTTTTTAGGTTCCTCCTCTTGTTTCTTGGTCTGATCTATTAGAAACAAGAGGCGGACATGCGATGGATTGTGTGTATTTTCGAGTGAAGAGAAGAGCACATTGTTCAACAGCCTTGTCAATTCCGAGAAGTGCTTGAACGAGACGGCTTGGACATTGCATAGTTTGGTGGAGACTTTGGCTCGAACACATTAGAGATGTGAATACAGAATTCTGCATTTCATGGGAGCGGTGAAGTAGTGTAGAGTAAGAGAGAAAATTGCAGAGCCTTATATATTGACACCGCTGTACTTAGTACACAGTACGTAGCTCCTGAATGTACCGCGTGTGAGATTTAGAACGGCAAGGAGATAGGTGCAAGCTTAGAGCAGAATAAAATTGCCGTACCTGACATTTGTGTCCAGTTTTACGCGATGAACATCGCGAAGCTCGCATTCTTATGGTGTGCAACTTTCGTGCGCAAGACGTGCTACACATGGTCTGAATGACGAGTTCTTTCAGACCAAGAAAGTCATTGAAACTGATGCCGCCGCGTTTGTAATGTTTTCTGCAATGGCGCGGTGAAGTTATGGCAAGAGTTCTACCTTAAGCGGTGAAATTATAAAACCTTCTCTAGATTGAGGTCACACTTCTAGGTTGAAATGACCGGCATGAAGACAGTGCCGTCTTCTTTGTGAGGCGAATTACGGCTGTGGCGCTGCGGCCTCTGGTCGTACTGCGGGCAGTGTAGCGGCAAATTGGACATGAGTATCGTGCTCGATGGTTTCTGTCCTCTTAGACGACTGCGCAGACTTTCGATTTTGATGGCTACGGAAAGTCTTCAGAGTTGGAGAAAAAGGGCATTTGACGCTTGATTCAAACTCAGAGCTGTCTATCGCAACATGTACCGTTCTGGTCTAATTTTTTATCTTGCGGACGGATTTTGTACAAGAGTGGCACGCATGGAGGGCAGCACGGAGGAATGCTAGACCATCGCTATTGCCGACGCTAGATTTTGCGTAGAAGTAAAATTAGGATATTAAGAATGAGAGTGTGGAGGAGGTGGCGCATCTATACTGTTCCTGAAAGAACAGCATGAGGAATTGACTATGTATTGAGTGTAGTGGTCAAAATATGATTGCTCTCACAACAGAATGGTTGTTTTGTTTGCTGATGTGAGACCTCGGAGCTGTCGATACAATGTCAATGCAACATGTTCTGATTTCTGTATCATACCTACGATCACGTTAAATGATCACAAACTCCTCCACCAGTTTCGCGCAATCAATTCCGGAAGATGTGCTGCCATACATGATATCTGAGAATCCTGGATCCCTGCGCAGGTCGTCCAAGTCTGGGCCTTCGGAAAAGTCAAGATTCCGCAGATCCTGGATATCACTATCGATCAACCAGCACGCTCCCACAAACCTGTAAACAGCTTCAGACTTGCGGAGCACGAGCGGAATAGTACTGCCGGGAGAGATTATAACAATGTCTCCGGGCTCGGTGTTCAGTGGTCCCCAGCTGGTGTTTCGACAAGTCGCTTTGCTCCAATCGGATGGCGGATCGGCTGATGTAGCAACGTCTTCACCACATCCAGAAGCACGACGGGTCTTTTTATAAGTGAAGAGTACAACCTTTGTACTGTCGTCGCCGGGCTTTGTATCCTTCGCAAGGTAGTACGCCCAGGTGTGGGCGATGCGAGCCACGTTGATGCCTCTCAGCACCAGTCCCCTAGGATATGGTCTGTCTTCTGCTGTTGTTGGGCACGACCTGTGTTGAAGCTGTAAATGACGAGGTTCGCCCTTCGCAGATGCCGGAAAGCCCTTGTCAGCGCTGAAGAATGGACGTGTCGAGAACATTGTGCGATTGATGAGTGATTGGGTTTTGGTGAAGTCGGGCACCCACGACGGTAACTCTTCATCGGTCATCTTCCGCTCAGGTGACTCGACCCAGACCAATGCCACCAGAGATCTGGAGATCAGGAAGTGCTCCATGCGAATGTAAAGCTCTTGCCATGATAGCCTTGCGTAGTCTCTTGCACTATCGAGATCATAATTATGCTCCACCATTCCCTCAAAGGCCCAGATCTTATCCTTCTTTTGTGTTGCTAGTTGATCGCGTGCTCCCAGCAGGACACTTCCAAACGAGGGACGTATAGGCTGGTCTCCACTGGCTGCCGCATTTCTCGCATGGGATCTCCACTTAAGAATGTTGGTTGCGATCAGTCCCGCGGTACCGGCTCCTTTGACGTAACCCTCCAAATCAAGCAGCGGCTTCGAGGAAGAAGTGGAAAAGAGGTCGCTCAAAGAAGGATTGATGTCGAGGTCAATCAGCCTGTGCTTGGCCCTAGATTCCAAGTACATATGAAGTTTTTCCATCTTAGTGCAGAGCTCGTCGAGTGAAATGGTTCGTTGTCCGATGTAAACCATCACCTCGCCCGCATGCGAAATCTCTTGCAAGATCCATGAACGGGTCCACCAGTCTCGTTCAAACAAGTCTTCACAAGCCCTCCATTCATCCTTACGATGTTCTAGAAGATCGGGCATCTTGAATTGTATAAGCTTCGTCACGTCGTAATCGTGTGCTTCCTCTTCCACTCGACTTCTCGTTGCAGAGTCTTCTGCCGCTGCGGCTCTAATGGCTACCACTGCTTCTGCTGGAGACATATCTTTGAACCATTTCCTCCGGAGTTGACTGTCTGCCTCGTAAACGGCGTCCAGCTCCTCGATGAAGTTCAGCGCCAGATCAGCACTATTTTGCCCACCTTGGCAATTACTCCCTTCAGGCTTGGAGCTGGCTTGCTTCTCAGCCATGTTGTCCATGTCGCCTTGGTCACCTGCTTCTTTTTCGTTCAAGTCAAGCTCTTTGCCCAACCAAACAACTACGCGTTTCGCTTGGGTATATATCGTGCGCATATTGGCGATCTGCCTGCCTTTCTCGATTTCGTCTTCCTGATTGATGCATATTGCGTCTGTCCAGATGACTCGGTCGTGGTCTGCAAGTCGAAGATGGCGAAGTGCATCATCCAAGTTGTCTCTGACCGCAAATCTCCCTTCGCCATGAGCATCGCGGAGGAATATCGTCTCGGACGGCGGGTTTGTACCCCAGGTATACGACAGTGCCTCGTACTCTAGATCTGGCTGCAGTTTTGCTTCCCAAATCTCGCAGCGGACCTCGTCCTGAAAATCTGAAGCCCTGAACAACCTGAGCAGTCTAGTGCTTGGATCCTTCGACTGGAGAGGCGTATACGAGAAAGTGCTATATGCGGCCGTCATGGCCTGTACGATATTGTGACTCCTATATTGAGAGAAAACGAACAGTATGAGGCTAGCTAAGCTTCATGGGAATGCAAAGCTTGGCAGCTAAGCGCTAGCCCGGGTCGCGTGCCGGCCAGACAGGCGTCAAGCCTATTGTATCGAGTGATGTTCGACTTATTACTGATAACGTTCTCGAAAGGGGTTGAGATCGCGAACTCGCCCTGAGTGCAGATGCGGGAGGCGCAAAGATGGGTGGGCCTAGCGCAACGCGAGCTTAAGGATGTTTAGCTTAAATTTCGAGCACTGTTATCGATTTCGAGACATACGAGCAGCGCGACCAAATCCCAAGATATCTGGAGGTAGTGCGACCTGTACCATGGTATGTTGGCAAGGCGACGCGTTAGAAGACCCGCAGTTTGAGGTACAGTGTGACGTTCGGGAAGGATGCTGACTGGCGCCTAGAAGCCACGAGGAAGGTGGAGGCTCTACATCCCCGCCAAAGCACGAGCATGATTCGACAACATGTCCTTCCGGGTTGATGTCCTGCGATTCGGGCATCAACACAGCGCTCCTTAGTCTTTAATGAGCTTTTCACGTCATTCTGACAATCCTCGAAGAATGACCGTGATCACGACTGGATGTGGTTCGACTTTGCTGGCCACTGCCAACAATTACAGTATGGCCTGCGCACAAAGCCTTCCATGGTATACTCAACTTCCTTGTCGTTCTCGTTCACAGGAGTATCATCCATCCCGTACTGAGGCGCTCATTTGATATAATAAAGCATCGAAGAACACCTGGGGTCGACAAGTATTATTGTCTATAAGCTTGTGACTAGCCTTCTCTGATTCGAACATTCGCTCACAGCACTCGCCACCATCGCTCTAGCCTTCTTAAGATTCGTGGCATCCTTCTCATGCTCCGCGGTCGCTGTCTCGTTCAGCAGAAGTGGTTCCCGCCGAACACCCTCACAGAACTATAATACACATTGGCTACCGCTTCGCATCCATCCTGATCGTCCCCCAGCGCGCACTGATCATACATATCCTGCTTGAAGTTCTTATCGATCCTCTTCTTGTCGGCTTTCTTGCAGCGCTTCTGCTGCTTATAGTTGCGGTAGCCGAAGTCGTGGCGAAGGCATGAGTTGTGGACTGCAAGGCGACTAATAAGTATCTCCACACGAGGCACAATTAGAGATGTAACTGACATTGAAATCCGAATGGGTCGTCAGGCGACGAGGAACAACCGTCGGCCGTCCAGTCGATGCCTAGTCCGATCCCCTCACGGGCGTTGCGCGCGTTGAGAAAGTCCGCGATATTGGTATTGAAAAGGAAGTGATCGGTCGTTTGATAGAGTGTCAGAGTGACATTCTCTTTGTTCTGGCGCTCATTGAGGTCGATCGGCGATGCTGCTGCAATGGCGGTGAGACCAGTGATGGCAACGAGGGTGAGTTGCATTGCGAAGAGTGCACGAGACTAAGGCAGTACAATCAGGGTGAATAGACCTTGAATTCTGGAAAATGTGTAAATGCTAAGCTTAAGTATTTGAGTTGTCTTGTTGTTGTGTTGGTGTTGGCCCGACGTCCGAATCTGATCCATGGTACTGCTGAGTAGCAACCAGTCTAGCAGCTGCGGGCACGCACAGCGATCCCATGAAATGCAATGCCCAAACAACTCGCGAATGATACCGCGAGGTTATTTATGCTCTCCTCATGGAGACTTACTACTGTCGATTCGGACGTCGGTGGTGAACGATGGTCCGGGTGGGTCCAGAAACGGCTTTTGCACTGCATCACACGAAGTATTTAGCTGACGTTTCAAGGTTCAGAGCAAATTGTTGATGTCATTGAGGTCATATCCGCGCAGTTGTAGCGCTTCGCTACACAGCCGCCGAAGTCGACGATTGATTCCGTTGATTACGGCTCACAACTATATTGGTGATGACCCAGAGTCGCTCTAAGGTTTGGTTCCTGACAATCGCAACGAACAAAAATGGCTCGTGATCTTTCTTCTCCTCTTCGATTCCAGCAGCACCCCACTTGCAATCTTCTGGGACCGCGTCCTTTGCAAAGCGAGAGGCTTCGTCCTAGTCGACAAAGGTATCGAGTCGGTAAATCTGACTACCTCCCTCGCTAGATGGATCGAAACGCATGCTGATTTCTGCGATGTTGCTGCCACAATTAGGCAGAGTCTCTTTAGCAAGCTCGGTCCCATAAACATCCAGCTCTCGCACACTGTAGAGCGGGAGCTCCTTCGATCCTGCTGCTCGTATTGCGTCTTCCACTTTCTTGTTACTTTCTAGTTTCCTGCTGAACAGGACCTGGGGCTCAAATGGCTCGGAAGGCAGAGCATTGTTTGCCCACACGGCCTTTAATCTACTTGGTAAGTGGTCGCGGTCAGCGTCGATGAAAGGACCATCGACTCGGTTTCCATTGCTGGACTCATCGTCGATAAGTAGCCAGACAATGAGGTCTGAAAATTCCTGCTGCGTGGTAGATATGGGAATCTGTGTTGATTTTGCAGTTCTATTGCGCGGCATCCACATCAAATCGTCGCACTTATATGGGGAGCATGACTCTCAGCTGCGGGTGAGTCGCAAATACAGGTCAGGTCCAGAAGTCCCGTCACAATTCGCACATGGCTTCTGCGACCTGTGCGACGGACATCGCGAGGAGTACTTCAGACACGGCACAATAATCATGATGACTCATGACTCTGGTCTCACTGCGTCACACACTACAAGCAGTCATGGCTTTAAGCCTTCCAGCACTATGGTCAGAATTGGTCACAACTGCGATGAGGAAGTGAATGATGGTTGAGATCGTCATAGCTATAACTGTCGCGATGTAGTGAACAGTGCGCATGCAGGAAGAATCAAAGGATTGAACTGAGGTTGTATTGTGTATGTATGTATGTATGTAT